>JABUQX010139931.1:0-2500 GCA_015478945.1 Trachelipus rathkii
CATTGTACTTCGTTCAGTTCAATTTGGGTGTTTTGCAGCGTTTTGAGTTTATCATTGAAACGCTTTCGCGTTTTCGTGCGCTCAACTTCATATATATATATATATATATATATATATATATACATAATATATATATATATATATATATATATATACATATATATATATATATATATATATAACTATATATATCTATGCTATATATATATAATAATATATATTTATATATATACTATATATATTATATAATAACATAATATATATATATGGCCAACAATAACTACTATGTAACCTGTAATAACTTATATATATAGCAGCAGCATAATATGCTAACTTAACATATAACTAACCAATAACGCTTAATAACGCTGCTTTCTTTCTGTAACTATAGCCATATCCCGGAAGAGGTGGGCACTTCCGCTCTTTAGTCCGCTGGTCCGCTACCGAGCGGACCACCAGAATAGGTGCGGACTGGCGGAGGTGCGGTCGTCAGGAAATTGGCGGACTTGCACGTGCGGATCAAAAGTTTCCGCTCTTTTGTTCCGCACCTTTTTATAAAATGAAAATATAGTTTACTTGTTTTAAGAATTCTTATTAGTTATAATAAAGAAATATAATTTTTATTTTAGAAGTTTATAACTAATAATACTTTTAGTCTAAGACTTATTGTTTTTAATAATTAAACTTCAAAAATAATCTCAACCTCCTTAAAGGAACACCATATATAATGAATAACATTTAAATTGATTTTTATAGACGATTGAATGGCTATTACCCTCATCTATAACTTTAATTAATTATATTATTACTATAATAACTTAGACAATATCTAAATCAATTCTGTGCAAAACCCAAATATATATATATATATAGTATAACTAACCTTATGCTAATAATAATAATATATATATATATATATGTAACTATAATAATATATATATATATATATAATAATAATATATATATATATATATTTGGGTTTTACACAGAACTGATCAGCTTATATATATAATAATAATATATATATGTAATAATATATATATATATATATATATATATATATATATATATATATAATATGTATATATATATATATATATATATATATATATATATATATATATATATATATCAATATATATAATATATATATATATATATATATATATATATATATATATATATATATATATATATATATATATATATATATATATATATATAAACAAATTTGATGCAGTAACATTAGCATCGACTCTGCAGGAGTCGAGGCTTTCATGGATTCTACTAAGTCTTGGATCGAAATAGACTTTCTTATGGGTGGACAGGGTGGTCTAAAATATTTCAGAAGGGAAGCAGAATGATTTAGGTGAGGACCTTAAATTAACAATGGACTGCTGGATTGAACTAACACCAGCATTCCTCTCATCAAGGACATCTTTCCCTTTCAGCATAGGCAGAATTTGTTGAACTTGTTTATATTATAATACACCTCTCCCTAGTTCTGCGTCTGTAGAGCGAATATTTAGTATTGGTGGGGATATTTTGAGGGCAAAGAGGTCAGCTTAACTGCTTTTATTTTGAGCACCTAATCTTTTGAAAGGTAATATGGATCTCTTGTCCTTTGAAGACGACATTGAAGAGGAAGTGGAAAATCTTGAGATTTTGTAAATATTCATTCAATTTTTCATATAATATTATAAATAAATTTTTTGTAAGGATATATACTATTTAGTATTTAATATTTTATTAGTGAAAGACGTGCGGACGTGCGGAAGTGCGGACTTGCGATAGCGGAGGTTTGATGGTCTGAATAAGTGCGGAGGAGCGCTAGCGGACTACGTTTTCTCGAGATGCGGAGGTGCGCTAGCGGACTACCCCTAAATGAGGGGGTGCCCACCTCTAAATATAGATATATATATATATTTATATATATATCTTTTTTTATATATATATATATATATATATATATATATATATATATATATATATATATATATATATATATATATATACCGTATATATATATATATATAGCAATAATAACCGTATATATATATATACTCTTTATATATATATATATATATATATATATATATATATATATAACATATATATCTGCTATCTTTCTCTCTTTCATATATATATTTCAAAATACAAAATTTTTAACTTTTCGGGGCAATTATAATTATAAATATTTTTTGAAGTTATATCTGACGATTCCACACAAATACTCCAATTTATTTTAAGTTGTTCACAATTCTTAACATTTCTTTGAGATTCTAAAGTAACTTTAGAGGCATTCGTTCATGAATTTTAAATGCTTCAATTATAGTTAATTATAGTTGTATTTTTTTTTTTTTGGGGGGGAGGGAGAGAAGAATTTTTCTAGGAATGTTGAGTGACTTTTGTAGTTAACGAACACCTTTTTTTTTTTTTTTTGAGGATGAAGAAAAATTACCAATAATACTATCTTGTCCTATTTGTTGAAACCCATAAA
>JABUQX010139932.1:0-14321 GCA_015478945.1 Trachelipus rathkii
TGACAATTTTAGTAAAAATTTGACCTTAATCAATAGATCAATAGATCACAGATGATCAGGAGGAAGGTTGGATAGTGGTTTGATTTAGTGATTTACTGATTTAGGGTATGTAAAAACGTAAATTTGTAAGTTATAAACATAAAAAGAATAAGAAATTTACTTATTTATTTATTTATTTTTTATTTTTATTTTTATCTTGATGGTTCTGAAACCATTATTTTCGAAATCTACAGACCCAATAACATATATAAAGACAGGGGGACGGGCCAGATACAACAGGTTACATCATACAACCATCCTCCAAACTCTGCACGATATGATGTAACTCTACTCCCTTGTAGATCTATACCGGACTCAGAACCGGATGCGAAGAAGCAACCACGGTGGAAGGCGAAGTCGGAATGCGTAAAAAAAACGATTCCTTAAGAATGAGGGGGGCGTGGCTTATAACTATTGCGTAATGTTATGTTTTTTCTTATCTCTAATGAACTTCCTTTGTAATGTAGCCTTAGGCCTACATTTTTTTAACCATTCTTATCTTTTTTTCTTAATTTCTTTACACTAGTGGATAAGGTTGTTTGTTATTTCATTTTCTGAATATCCCTAAAGATGAAAGTGTTGATATCACATCAGGTGAAGAGCCAGAAGTTATAGCCTTAGGTATAGAATACACGTTTTCCATATCAGCTAAGCGTGGGCGGGGCTTATTCGGTTACATAACATTTCTTTACAAGGGTATATTTAAATGGTCACTGAGGGAGGGTGAGCCAGTTATAGACTGTGAGTCTTCTTGTGAGCATCTAGGTGTGTATGTAAGGATGATATGAGTCAGAATAATAATAATAATAATAATAATAATAATAATAATAATACATTAATAATAATAATAATAATAATAATAATAATAATAATAATAATAATAATAATAATAATAATAATAATAATAATAATAATAATAATAATAATAATAATAATAATAATAAATAAATAAATAATAATAATAATATTTTTCATTACAGTTCGGAAAAAAAGCAAGAATGAATATCTTCAATGTCGTTGGTACAAACAGAATGCAGAACTTGATGAAAATGTTTGCTGTAAGTTTTAAGTTTTAATTTAATTTTTTATTATGCAAAATTTAATTTTTTTTCAGATTTTATTATACAAAAGTATAAACGTTAATTTCATATTTAAATTTTACAAAATTTAATTTTCAGACTTTATTATACAAAAGTACAAATGTTAATTTACAAATTTTATTATAAAATTTTTTCTAAAAGGTTTTTATTTATTACATTTCGTCCCCTTCTGTTTGGCATCACTTGGCAATCTCAACGGGAGACGGAGTGACATGACTCAAATGGTGGAACTAACGATAGAAAGATCGATACTGATAGCCGAGATGGACAACAGCAACAACAACGACAACAACCACCCCCAACAAAGCAATCTCAAAATGAAAAGCTCTGTAGATGGCAAAGGGAAACAATTGTTGGCCGTGGAAGAAGCAAGCAAACGACGATTACGACCATCCCCAGAGCTCAGACCAGATATGGTCGCTGCTGAGCTGAGCGTAGTGAAAAGTGTAGAGAGCTTGTAGAGAATGATCAATGGAGTCCTGATGCTACAGCCACTAGCTCTAGACGATCTTCATCATCCTCAACGAAACGAAGATCGGCTGTAACGAGACCCTCAGCCTTATCCTTCCTTTCCCCAGTCCTCTGACCTCTAATGCTGAGACGGGGATAGCTGGATCTGTTAATGCTAGTCCAGAGGAAACTACGCAAGATGTGCATGCAGATGGCTCTCCTAGAGGAGTAAGTGTATTATTATTATTATTATTATTATTATTATTATTATTATTATTATTATTATTATTATTATTATTATTATTATTATTATTATTATTATTATTATTATTTTTATTATTATTATTATATTATTATCACTATCATAATCACATACTTTATTATTTTGAGCTTTTTAAATTTATGGTGAATACATATATTTATTTTAGTTATGAATTAATTCATTTTTATATACTTATCTTTTCAGATTTACTATTATTGATATTCTTCTTCTTCTTCTTCTTCTTCTTCTTCTTCTTCTTCTTCTTCTTCTTCTTCTTCTTCTTCTTCTTCTTCTTCTTCTTCTTCTTCTTCTTCTTCTTCTTCTTCTTATTTTTATTATAATTGGCAGCAGTAGTATAGCATAAAGAGAGCAGAGAGCAGAGTATATATATATATATATATATATATATATATATAGTATATATATATATATATATATATATATATATATATATATATATTCTTTACACTATATATATATATATATATTTTTTTTTGACAGAAAAAACGCAAGAATGAAGATTTCACTGCAGACTTCATCGATATGAAAAGAGTTGGGTATGGGAAAAAATCGGGGATTTTAGATGTTCATAAGTACAGGATTAGAGTAGATGAGTCCCGTGTATTTAATAGGGGACTTGATCTCAGTGACGCCTTTAATAGAGTCGTGTTAGATGTCATTAGGCATCTAAGAGATGAGATTAATTACAGACAGTATGAGGCTCGTTTTACGTTCACATTTAATGATGGAGCACGAAACCAATTCGTTGTAGTGGTACCTTTCAGAGAAATAAGTGACGAGAATATAGTATCTCATTTATGCAATAGACTCGAAACAGCATTCCAGTCAGGGGATCAATATACATTTTCTGATTTTATTATTGAAGTCAAGATTGTTCATAACCCATCAGGGTCCGGAATAATTATTCCTACAGGTGCAAAATTTGAAGGTGTCAGAGATTTGAGTACAACTCATTTATTTGCTACGAAATGGCAAATAATAAGTAAAAAAAACGAATAACTATTAAAATTGATGATACAGTAGGTTGTGGGTTTAAAGCCATTGCTATGGCCAAAATGTATAAGGCAGGTAAAAAACACAACGAAATCAAGTCTAATGCTTTGAAAACGGAGGGAGAGAAAATCGCTAAACAATGCAAATTAAAATATGCTGAGCCATTAAGTTCTGATAAATTTGAGGTAATAGAGAGAGTCTTAAAATGCAGGATTTTTGTGTATAGTAATGATGGGGAAAGAGGATTCAGTGTGGTGCATAGACCTACTGAAGAAGATCGAGAAAAACCATTATACGTTTTAGGTTTCGATAGAGTTGCTGAACATTATTTCTATGTACCTGAAGGTGTAATACCCTTAACATTACAAGGACTTAACCGTAATAATATCAGAGGGGATATTTTTTGTTCTAAATGTTACATCTTTGTAGATAATATCATACATCATCATGACAAAGAATGTCTGTATTATAATTGTAAACAATGTTTGAAGTATGATTGTCCAGGTAAACTGCTTGATGGTGAACAATTAATGTATTGCAAAGAATGTAACCGTAACTTTTACAATGCTAATTGTTTAGAAAACCATAAGAAATTGTGTGGTAAAATCTATATTTGTCCAAAATGCAATACATTAGTAACACCCGATAAACAAAATCGAAGTAGGCATGAATGTGAAAAAATTCATTGCAAAGTTTGCTATGAATCATATAATCCTCTTGAGGGTAAGCATGAATGTTATATGAAACCCATTGTGATTAAAGAACTAAAAGAAGGTGAGGAACCTAAAAATACACACACAATTTACTACGACATAGAAACATACCAACACAATCATCAGATTAACCCCGACACTAATAACGAAGTAATAGATATGGTTCCATACATACTTGTAAGTACAGTTGTATGTTATAAATGTAGTGATAAAGAATTGGGAGATGAACAGTGTGAGAAGTGTATGACAAAACGAACTGAAATTTTCCAAATAAATTTAAATGCGGAAGGTATCTATGAGAAATGTCCTGTTGATCAATTCATAACGTATCTTGCTTCTTTTGCTGAAACACATAAAGATGCTAATGTAGTTGTCGCTGCTCATAACGGAGGGCGATTTGATACCCAATTCGTGTATAATAGATTGTTGTTGAGACCAGAAGGTGATGCCGTTAAAGGTAATCCTATTAAAAGAGGCACAAATATCATAGCACTGACATCATTTAAAAACATTATGTTTAAAGATACACTTAATTATATGCCTTGTGCCTTAAAAGCACTACCAAAATGTATGGGTTTAGATGGTAATCTGGAAAAGGGGTTCTTTCCATATAAGTTTCTTACTCGCACTAAACTGGCTGTAGGCCCCTGAGTTCCCATTTGATATGTTTGAAGTAACTGAATGGATGTGATACCGAAACAAATATTTATTAATGAAAATGAGGAGACATGTTTATGGTTAATGTATTAAATACTGTGTTCAAGATGTAGATATCTTACGGAAAAGTTTCGAAGCTTTCCGTAACATGTTTCGAGATATGTTTAAGATTGATTGTTTAGTTGATTGTTGTACTATTGCTTCTTTATGCTTTAGAATTTTTAAAACCACATTTTTGGAAGAGAATACAATAGCACATCTAGGTCGAGGCGAGCAGAAAAATTATTCTTATGAAGGAATCAAATGGTTAGAGTTTATGGAACATTATACAGGACAAAGTATAACTCACGCTCGCAATGGTGGAGAAAGAGGCTTTAAATTGATGAATAAAGCAGCATTCCCTGATGGGTATGCTGAAGTTCCTGTTTCAAAATATAGACCTATCAATGATGCCGATTTTATACAACTCAGAAATCTAGTTGTAGATGAAACTTTAAAAGCTAAGAATGAACAAGAATGGAAAGCTATGGATACTGCAGCTGAGCATGCTGGTACAGGACCTGTTGAGAAGAAACGAATAGTATATCTATTCCATGGGTGTGCATGGCATGGCCGAAAAGGGAAAGACACGGCATGATGAAGCAACAGCTCTAGATATGTACACGATGACTATGTCACAGGAGAAAGCATATAAAGATAGTGGATTCGAAGTGGTGAGGGTATGGGAATGCGAATGGGAAACCATGAAAAAAGAATGCAAAGTACGTTTCGTGACCCCTAATGATGATGATAACAATGAGGAAGAAGAAGGTTTAGGCCATTATGTTAATAGAATCGCGAATGATGTGGCTCATGGTAAACTCAATGTAGGTGAGGCTCTATATGGAGGAAGAACAGAACCCTTTGTCTACTATTATCCTCCTACAGACGGAAACAAAAAATTAACGATTTTGATTTAAGATCGTTGCACCTTAGTTCAGAAACCCAAGAATTTTTAGTATAATACCTTAAAAATTTAAGGGAATCAACTTCCATCTATTAAAGAATTAGTAGGAGAGATTATATGGCAGGATTGGTTATTAATACCTGTCCTTCCACCTAATAAGCTCTATATGCCCGTTCTACCAGGAAGATACGATGAAAGACTCGTGTTCACGTTATGCAGGACATGTGGAAGCAGGAAACACTATAAACATACTAAGCGACAACAAGGAGTCTGTATTTATACTACACCCGAGTTAATTGAATAAAAGGTGCTAGCAATCACCAAACGTAACGAGATAGATTATTTACACCATAGATCTGTCTACTGAGTATATAAAGAATTCAGATGAAGAGATCGAGGGCCTTCAGTTTACCGGTGTGGTATTTACAACAGGGTCTTGATAGTCCCATGTTCAATCTAATTCATAGACTTTGAAAGAATCGAAGGGGTGAAACTCGATAGAGAAAAGACAAGAGAATGCAGGCTTCGTCTTAGAGCGAATGATATGCCCAATTCTCTTGGGGAAAATTCGCCGAATGCGCCCATTGTAAGATATAATCTAGAAATCACTAGGTGGCAGTTGTTTAGAGCAGATAAGGTTGGTGATATCTCTTGTATAGTAAGAGATATATTGTTTCGTGGAAGTATACCACTTGTTTGATAAACAACCAGAAGCACAAATATAGTTATAGCCGCTCACTACAGCTCATGTTGATGAAACTATAGCAATCTTCTGAGAGAGAGTTAGGGCACCTGAGTTTTTATACTGCACAATAGATAGCTGTGTCTTCTGTACTAGGGGAGGAGAAACTGATCCTAAGGTAGGGAAATAGAGATTTAACTGATGAAATAGGACAGGGCAATAGTGCTGATGCCTTTGTACAGAACCTAAATCTACGCTGTAATAATTATAGTAAAGAGGACATCCATAGATCATATAATGAAAGCTAGCAAGACATTAAACAAAAACAACTAGCGAAATAGTTAACTTCAACACCATGTGTTGAAACTAATATAAATAACATGATGATAATATAGATATATAACAATTGATTGAGAGTATGAAGAGCGTTAATATTATTCTAAACTTATGGGGTGATATCACCGTAAATAACATGATAAATGATAGTATAATATGATATTAGAGATTTGTATAATTCGCTATCATAAGGATGAAAGAACAAATCCTCATGTAGAAATTAAAGATAAAGATATGGCTTTTAAAACTCCTACAATGAGATTTAAAGCTGATAAAAAAGGTAAAATGAAGATTCGCAAAGGTCTAAAGAGATTGAGGATGACTGGTAATAAGCGTGTTCTTATTAAAAAATCAGAGCGCACAATTCCATTTGGCTTCAGAGGAATCCTCTTTCCCCTTATAGTTAAAGAAAGAGCCAATGTTCATTAAACTTTTTCTAAATAAAAAATGTAATATATATATATATATATATGGTACATATATATAGAGAGATATATATATATATATATATATATATATAAGGAGGAGAGAGATATATATATATATATATATATATATATATATATATATATATATATATATATATAAATATATTTTTTTTCTATATTTATTTTTATGATATTTTTTTAATGTTCAAATAAAATTCTTTTCTTACAAATTATTACATAAAATAATATTATAATAATAATAATAATAATAATAATAACATAATAATAATAATAATAATAATAATAATAATAATAATAATACATATACATTAATAATAATAATAATAATAATAATAATAATAATAATAATAATAATAATAATAATAATAATAATAATAATAATAATAAATAATAATAATAATAATAGAACTTGATTTTATGTTATGTTTATCCAAAATGATACTCGAAATGTGACTTGAATCAATAGATCAATAGATCAATATATCAATAGATCATGGATGGTGGGGACTGCTCGGATGGAGGGGTTTGATTTACAGATTTAGATAGATAGATAAGGAAATACGGAAAACTGTAAGTAGGTAAGAATAATAATAATAATAATAATAATAATAATAATAATAATAATAATAATGCAGTTAACACACACACAATAATAATAATACTAATAATATCTCACTATTAATACCAATAATTAACAATAATAATATTTAATAATAAAAATAAAACTCTCTCTCTCTCTCACCAGATTCATTCATTCGCTATGGCTAATGCGGAGTCGGAGCCGAGTAAGAAATCACCGCGCCCGACCCGGAGCGCAGGCGTTGAGTCGGAAGCCGGAGTCGGAATCGCGGCCGGAACCGAGGCGGAGCAGGAATCGGAGTTGCGGCTGCTGCAGAAGCAACGCTAAAGACACGAAACAAAGGGAATGAATGCGGTGTCCACGTTGAATCGGTTTGGAAAATTGAAAATCGAACGCAATGCAAGACGCTGACGGAAGAGGAGACGCAGAAGATGATACGTAGAAGAGGTTTTAAAACAACTCAGAAGTAGTAATAATAATAATAATAAAAAAGAATAATAATAATACTGGTCATTAATAATAATAATAATAATAATAATAGGCATCATGATCACCATCACTCACCTCTCGGAACCAATGTTGTTAGCTAATCTTTGATCTTCAGATCAAGCAACAAAGGCGTAAGCGCAATATCAGGTCCACCCTCGGGGTGACACTCTATATACATCCCACCAACTTGAAATTTACACGGATTTCGAGCATATCTCATACAGTGATTTTAAACCAAAGTTTCAGACCTATAACTCTATTCCCTTCATATCGAGTGCGTAGGGTCCGGACTTTTGTTACAGTTTACAGGTAAGTTATAGTATATATATATATATATATATATATATATATATAGTTATATATATATATATATATATATATATATATATATATATATATATATATATATATATATATATATATATAAGTATATATATATATATATATATATATATATATAAGAATATATATATATATATATATATATATATATATATATATATATATATATATATATATATATATATATATTTTTTATTTTTTTATTTTGGTAGTTAATGCTCGTGCGTGTACAAGTGATTTTCATCCATTTTGATTTCATTTTAATATTGTATGTTTAATTTTAGTTGTACAGTCATTTTAATTTAATGTGCTCTAGTGTTGTTCTAGTGTTATTATTTGCCTAGTGTTTTTAGTATCTACTGCCTTCATATAATAAATATGAACTTAAGCCGAAATTTTTCCATCCTGATTTTTTAAGATAAGTATGGTTTTATTTTTTATTTTTTTTATTTTTTAAGCTATTAGTTATAAGAAATACGTGATTTTTTAGTTTGTTATTTAACGTATATCAAAGTTTTAAAATTTAATTTTATGGTTTTAATGCAGGTTATCATCAACTTAGGGTACTTTACTTGGGTTTTAGTTCCAACATTAGTTTTACTTATCTTGTTGGTATAATGACGTTTGTCTGTGTGTGTATGTGTGTGTGTGTGTGTGTGTGTGTGTGTGTGTGTGTGTGTGTGTGTGTGTGTGTGTGTGTGTGCGTGTGTGTGTGTGTGTGTGTGGATTAAATAAACGCGAAAAGTCTAAACTATTAGTAATTATTGTGTACGTGAGCTTGTAGGTGTTTGTTTGTGTGAATGGCTGATCGTATGACTGGTTGGAGTAGATGTGGGGGTGGGCGCAGGCGGGGGTTCTCTATTGACTTTGCCAACATGCTAACCATGCTAATTGTGAATCTGTGGAATATCACCTCTCTAACTCTCAACCTAACATTTTATTACTGTCTGAGACCCAGCTGGCCAGGGATTCTTTTTCAAATAAACTTAATATCTCCAACTATAACTTTTTCTATAATTTCCGACTGAATGGTGGAGTCTGTGCCTATATACACATAAACCTCCTATAACACGTCTGAGTGTGGAATCTCCTAAATCATTGTTCATGACTTAAAATCTTTCTCCTCCTACTACTATTATTACCTTTGTTTCTGCTACTGCTCCCCTAATAGAACAAATTTTCATGTTCTTTTTGACTATCTTACTATTTCTCCCGAGACTTCTTCCCATCAAATGCCGAGGTCCTTTATTTAGGATTGGTACACCAATGAGAGTGGTTGGGCTCCTCTCACACTGATGCAGGCGGGGAGGAGGGCAAAACATTCAGTATTCTCAATGATCTGGAACAGTTAATTAAGAAACTTTTGCATGGTTCCAAGATTGATTTAACCATTTATAAACATGCTTGGACTTATGTTTCGTCACCATCTCTTTTTGCTATTAATAAGCCATCTTTCCTCCTATTGGTAACTCTGACCCATACTGTGTAGGTTTGATGAGTGGAAGATTAATTTTATTTTGGATATCCACCCATGCCCCCAAACTACCCCTGGCACTTTAATTGGGCACTGGTAGGACAGGTTTTTTTGCTAACTACTCTGGAATGAATGCTGCTTACTCGGAGGGATGCTTGGTCACCGCCGAAAAGGTGGAGCCATATATCGCCGTTGGATGAGTAGGTTCGCCATCTTTAACTAACTATTTTTCTCCCAAAATCCAGGTTCATTTTGAGCTTGTTCTCGCGCCATTCAGGAAAGAGACATTGCATATCGGGCAAAAACTCGTTCTCTTATCATTCCTACTAATTTTCATTCTGCTCGGAATCGTTACAGGGATACTATTCTTCGACAGAATAAACGGGGTTTCACTAAAATAAAGTGCACCAACCTTTCGCTTGGTTCTCCTACTGATAAAAATTTCTGACCTCTTGCAAAAAACATATCTAACAACTTTTTTAAATGTCTTTCATCCCCCATTCGCTCTGATGGATCTAGAGGTTAACTCTCCTTCTGAAAAGGCCAATCTCCTCCGGCCTCCTTTTTCATCTAATTCTACCCTGAATGATTCTGCATCCCTCCTCCTCCTCCTTCAGGTTTCCATGTCTTTGGACTAGTGATCACATATGATCTGTTCATGAGATCCTGAGATCTATGAACGCCAGGAAGGTTAGTGACCTGAATGGCATTCCTTCCCTTGTTTTGAGGGAGTGCGCTTCTGAGCTGGTGCCTGTCCACGTTCAACTCTACTTTCTAGTGTCATAATACTAATACTTTCCTGAGTGCTGTGCGTGCATATGTTCAACCTGATCCTGAAAGAGGTAGCCGCTCTGTCTTTCTAACTATCGCCCATAGCTTTCCCTTTGTATTCTATCTAAAATCTGTGAAACTCTCCTAATTCCTCATTTCCTGGATCATCTGAATCTCTGATTCTTCTTTCAGATCATCGTAGTATGGATTGACGCTCGATCAACTGGTGACATACTCTCCTACCTAAACTGATTTATGGTCTTCTGCCCTAAAGGACTATGAGGGGTCTTGCTTGGTGGCGCTTGACATATCAAAAGCTTTTGGCCGGGTATGACACCCGTTACTGCTCTCTAAGCTCCTTTCCTTTGGGTTCGTCCTTCTCTTTGTTTACTCTTGTCTAGTTTTTTTTTCCGATTTCTCCATACTCAGTACTCTGTTGATGGAGCGTCCCTCCTTTCTTGTTAATTGTGGTGTCCTCCAGGGTTCTGCTCTATCTCCAACTTTATTCCTGCTTTTCATCAACGATATCAGCTGTGCTTCTAACTCCGTTCACTCTTATGCCGATGACTCAACTCTTCATTCTTCTACTCATTTCAAATCTGCTCCCTCTTTTGCATCTAGAGTTGCCTCTCGTCTTCAGCTTTCTGATTCTATTCTTACCGATCTGAATGTCATTTCCCGGTGACGTCACCGCAACCTTGTAAAATTCAACTCTTTAAAAACTCAATCTTATCTCCCTCTCAAAAACACCTCCCAACTTTCCTATTTCCTTCGAAGGCTCTAACGTCTCACCTGTGAATAACAAACATTTTTGTTCTCAACATAAACAACAAACTGTCTTGGAAACCTCATATTACAATGGTTACTATGGTGGCCTCAAAGAAGCTGGGAGTTCTGTTCAGGTTGCTGGAATTTTTTTTCCTCTGAACAGCTGCTCCAGTTATATAAGGGCCTTATTCGCCCTTGTCTTGTATAGAGTACTGTTCTCACATTTGGGGGCTCCGGCTCGACCCATCTATTAAATAGGATTGAGTCTAAAGCTAAACTGTCCCCTCTTTCAAACTCCCTTGACCCTCTATCTCTGCGACGTGACGTTGGCACACTATCTCTTTTTCTACAACGGTAGATGCCCGTGTGTTTTGACCTCGCATTTCTCCACCCTTGCGTTGCTCTCGTATCACAAGGGGTCTTTTGCTCTCGTATGAATATTGCGTGAATATTGAAAATCCCAGACTTGTTCGTTGTGTGGCCTCTTTTTTTACAACTACTCGTCCCATGGAACCTCGCCTTCTGTTTTTTTCCAACTGTATTTAATCTTTCCCTTTTATTTTATTAACTATGCTTGCGGGTTTTTCTTATGTTTTATTTTCAGCCCCTTGAAAAGGGCCCAACCCATGAGTGGTGGTGAACTATATATATATATATATATATATATATATATGTTGCTATATATATATATATATATATATATATATATATATATATATATATATATATATATATATATATATATATATATATATATATATATATATATATATATATATATATATATATAGCATATATATATATATATATATATATATATATATATATATATATAAACTCAATTTACAGACGATAATTAGCGTGGAAGAATGTTTTAGCAAACAAAATGAAAGGGGAGTGCTGCATCTCCTAAGGAAGCTGAAGAGTTCGTACCACGTATCCAAAGAGGTCATCATCCGGCATCTGTGATAGTTTTCTTTAAAGTGAGTTGGGAGGGGGTTACAGACGCCCATTTTTGTTAAAAAGTCGTGTACCCACAAGCTGTTCTGGAAGGTGTGTTAAAACCCCAAAGTCAGATCCTTTTCCAAAATAAACCATGGACCTTTTAACTGAATTTATTGCTCCAAATTAATCTTGGCCTACTCAAGCTTGGTTCAAGGAAAATGTTGCCATTTTATGACGGTTGACGATTGGCCGTCTGTCAACCCTTAGAAAATGTTGCCATTCTATTACGGTTGACGTTTGGCCGTCTGGCAACCCCAATTTTCAGCGTTTGGATTATTATTTTGGGATAGTTTTAGAGTGTATGGGAGAGTATCACGGGTTCTCGTCACAGGTGGTTCACTTGCCTTGAGCTCGTGATAGCCTGAAGGGCAATATTTTGTCTGCCTGGAGGGACGGTATATGCCCTTCATTGGTGAGGTCCGCTCTCAAAAACAAACCAAAACAAAATGAACATATGGTCTGCTCAAGACGACATAAATATTAGTTCCTTAAAGCAACCTTTAACGGGTGCGGCAAAGAACTTTTCGATGGAGGTCATGTGTTAACGCAAAAGGTGATCATTTTTAATGACATTTTTGGCATCAATGGTTGTAGCTATGTTGTTTAGATATTAAATTGATCTGCTATATATAACTTATTCTTTCACCAGTGCTCTCTTTCTCGTTGGTATATATATATATATATATATATATATATATATATATATATATATATATATATATATATATATATATATATATATATATATATATATATATATATATATATATATATTAGGGATGTACCGACACCAGAAAAGAGCCGATACAGATTGTCTCTATTTTTTTAGGTACCGATACCGATACTATTCCGATACCGATACTTTAATTAATATAATAAATACACGGAAAGTAATAAGATAGAACATTTGTGCACTGCTAGGCAACTCAGATTGCATTCCCTTTACAACCTATACTTAGTCATTTATATTTCATATATGGTTGTGCCCAAGTATATTTATTTTATAAAATTAAAATAGTACCTTTAAGGAATAATAATTGCAAATATAGTATTAATAACTCTTTTTATGTTTGTGTTTATTTAAAAATATTCCATTTCCATTTTTTAGTAAGTATTAACAAAGTTTAGCTACTAGCTTTTATGTTTTAACATGATTACAATTTACAAGAAGATTCTTTAACTAGCTACAATATAAAGAATAAAAAATAATGAAAGAAGAGACCTCAATTAATCAGCCGAAAAGTTAAAATAAAAATACGCTATTACTCAAACACGACATAATAAAATACTCCTTTAAGATAGATATCATTCAATACTCAAATTCAAAAATTCACAAATTGTGATGCAAAAACATTAAGCTTTCACTAGTATCTGGTGAGAGACTGTTCCTTTTTTGGGTGTTTACATTAGTTCCTACCTACACTAAAAATACGCTCTCTCTTGACTGATGAAGGAGGTGCTGATAATTATTTGCCTGCAGGCACTGATAATAAGGAAAACCTTGGCCCATTTTCATACCACCGCATGAAAGGATTCTCTTCTGTAGGCAGCATCTCATGTTTTCGTAGAGCCTCATCTCCTCTTTCACAGACTGCAAATTTGAATTATCTTTGCTCCTTGATGACTGTCCCTTCAGTTTTACGATGAGGTTCCCTGGTTTGATTCCTTTGAAGGTGAATGAGATGTCAATGCAATTTCGGCCATGAACTTATCAAAGTCTAACATATCCAAATCCTCATCTTCAGTAGATTTATATTTGCTGAAAGCCACCATCGTCACTATCAGTGCTGCTGCCAGGGGTTGCTGATAAGGCAGCTTCCCACTTCTCAGTCTCTTTTTTTTTTTTTTTTTTTTTTGTCAAGCAAGCAAGCTCCTCGGTTATGCTATTTTAATACATTCTAGAAGTGTTTTTCACCGTCGGAGGTGCCATTCTTGTGGGGTTTCAGCTAGCTTAAGGAATTCCTTATTAGAACCTTTTATTTATTTATTTTTTTTACAGTTGTCACCGCCGCTCACGGGCAGAACCCTATTCAAGGAGTGGATGTTGAACTCCTCAAAAATTCATCTAACGCAAATTACGCAGATGAGCACAGAGCCACAGACGCAGGCTTAAAAGTGAGGGGAAATTAAATTGAGTAGGAAACACAGATGATGGAAGAAAATTCCACAGAAGTGGCAGGAAAGAAAGAAGCACCGCAGCGAACCAGTCTGGAGTTACTAAAATCAGCACGAAACTCATGGCAG
>JABUQX010139933.1:0-27419 GCA_015478945.1 Trachelipus rathkii
CCCATTCCTTCCACTCTCTCCTCCTCTCCTCTTTATGTATATGTATGTAAATGCATGTCATATGTATATACTCTTTCATGTATGTAATAATATGTATGTGTGTGTGTAATAATAATAATATGTATGTGTGTGTTGATGAGTTTCTTCATCAGGTCAGGATGTTGTGTTTAGTGTTGTAATTAATAAGAAGAAATGCTGTTATTTTCCTGGATAAATTGTATATGCTCTGCTTGGGATTATGTCTCTCTCCTCCTTTCTCTCTCTCTCTCTCTCATCTTCTCTCTCTCTCTCTCTCTTTCTATATATATATATATATATATTATATATATATATATATATATATATATATATATATATATATATATATATATATATATATATATATATATATATATATTCTTCTATTTCATCTTCTTCTTCTTCTTCTTCTTCTTCTTCTTCTTCTTCTTCTTCTTCTTCTTCTTCTTCTTCTTCTTCTTCTTCTTCTTCTTCTTCTTCTTCTTCTTCTTCTTCTTCTTCTTGATTTAATTATTGTTGTCAATATATTATGATTAAAAAATAGGAAAATACAAAAGAGTCGGTCTTTCCAAGTGTAAAATTCTCTATCTTTTTCAAAAACAATCTTTCCATCCATCAATACAGAAGTGTTTCTAAATTCCTCATTTACGAAACACAATCTTCTCAATTGAAAATGCGTTACTGCGGTGCTTGATCGATTTCCTTATACGATATTTCCTTATCATCAATTTATCTCGTGTCTTTGTAAGGATCGTAACACGAATTGCGACGAAATAATGAAGTATTTCATTATTCCTCAGATTGTCACCAAACTGATTGATGGGTTTAAATTGAACAATTAAAATAAAATTCTTTCGGATGTTATATTAAATTGTAAATAAGGTTGTATTATAATGATATTATATATACATATATATATATATATTTATATAATTATTTTATATATATATATATATATATATATATATATATATATATATATATATATATATATATATATATATATATATATACTACCATCTTCCTCCTCTCTACAGATTTGGGGGTACGGGACGCAACATACAATAGAAACAGAAAGATACCATAGAAAGGAAAGATACCATCACCTCCATAATCTTAAGTGAGAGCTCGTCACAGGTAAATAAAATCCACCATAGGGCTTCACAAGGCTCGTGTGAGGGACCATCACTGTGATATCTCGTCGATGAGTTTAACCCTTGGGTTAGGCTCACAACAATACTCCCTCACAAAATCCTTAAATCCACTTACATTATGCCCCTTTTTCCTCGCCTCTGAAACGCTCACATTACTTTCCAATAGACTTCCTTTACTGACCAAATCCGTTTTCCCTTCGTTTATTCTCTCGTTTAAGCCTTTTTTCACGACTACGTTGTACGTAGTGTTATATTTACTTTATATTAAAAGCCCTTGGAATGTTGAAAATGAACACTTAGAAAATCTTACACTTTAATTGCATATAAAATATTTAAAAGAACATTATAAAATATATACATTTAAAATAATTTTTTTTTTTTTATTTATAGATAACGAGCTTTCACCTCGTCACGCGAGGTCTCTTCAGGTTATGAAAATTTACTTATTATGAAGTTCGCAGGATGGAAGATCAATTTAGTTGGTTTTTTATTTTCTTCGTTGTGTTGTTGAAAAAGTTTGACGATTTTAGGTATTCATTGAGGATAAAATCCATCTTAACCTCACCAGGATATCTGTTGTAGTTTTCGATATTGTATATACAGAAAGACTCCACGATTTTACGATGGCCTGTATGACTAATATTGGTCACAGAATTGAAATTGTTCATGTTGATAAGATGATTACAAGTGCGCCTGTGGTGGGTTAGAGCTGAGTTTGTATTGTCTTTATTCAGATCATCTGTATGTTGAGATTTTCTTCTTTTTGGTAAAATTTATTTAATTGTATATCACGTTTCATGTGCTGCACGATTTTATAATAATGTTCTTTTATGTTATATGCTATTAAAAATGTATAATTTTCTAAATGTTTATTTCAAAATTTTTATTTTTTTAATATAATATATATATATATATATATATATATATATATATATATATATATATATATATATATATATATATATATATATATATATATATATATATATCTTATATATATATATATATATATATATATATATATATATTAATGTGTGTGTGTGTGTGTGTGTGTGTGTGTGTGTGTGTGTGTTTTTGAGTGTATAGTAGTTTTGTACTATTTATATATATATATATATATATATATATATATATATATATATATATATATATATATATATATATATATATATATATATATATATATATATATATATTTAAATTTTTATTAAAGTTACAGACATCATCCCAGAGCAGCTCACATTTATTGACTAAACATTAATAAAACATAACATTATGCAACGACTAAAAATACATTAGATTGTTTTCAAAATATTTTCGGAGCCAAAATTTATGATGACTTGAAATTAATCAAAACTTTGTCAACCTCAACTTAACTCTTAAAACTTCTGCTCCAACCTTTTATGTGCAACATAAATTCATCACGATAAAACAGCATCAACAATAACAATAAATTCTCAAACACACTTTCATATATATATATATATATATATATATAATAATGTTTAATGGGTTCAGCCAAAACCAGGTTGATCAGTTTCCTGATGGACAAGCCTCATGGTCAGGTCAGTTTTTTTTTTCTAATAAGTTAGATAGCTAGTTATGAAAATAATGGAGTGAAATAAATTACTAATATAAGTTTAGTTTAATGGAAAGTGAAATAAATTAATAACATAAGTTTAGTGAGGTGAAATTATTAATTATTATAAGTTTAGTTAAGTAAGATTTAAATAATATCTAAAAATTTTTTTTAATATTCTTAAAGGTGTGGAAGCTCACTTATTATAATAGTTTTATTACCGACAAAATTGTGAAATTTTTTGTTTTTTAGGTGATATTTGGTTTAGAGCGACAACTATCATCGATCCATATCTCAAAACTACAATAGTTACAGGAAAAAAAAGAATACATTGTTGGAATCCTGGCAAAATTTTATTACTTGGAAACTGTAAAAAAAAAAAAAAAAAAAAAAAAAAATAAAGAAAAAAATCAATCACCAAAAACTACAATAGCTACAGCGAAAAGGAATACATTTTGGGAATCCTTGTAAAATTTTTAGTTAGAAAATGTAAAAATAAATAAATAAATAAATAAATAAAATAAATATTGGCTATTTTTTTTTATGAGCAAGGGATATAATATATATATATATATTATTTGTAAGGGTTACACGGCAATGTGGGGGCTCGAGACAGGGAACACAGGGGGGACGTTTTCCATACCCGTAGAGGTGGAAGGGAACGACACTAAATACCAAAAGCGGGGTTCGAGGCCCTCGGAAGAGAGTAGTCCCTACCCATGTGGATTCGAGAGCCAGCTGACTACATCGGTGCAGTATACAACAGAGGGTATTCTTTAGTAAAAAAAAAGTATTTATGAAAGTCTATTTATTTTAACCAGTAACCAATAAAAGGTCTCTAAATAGGCTCTCTAATCATATTACTATAATTATTGTAATAATAATTTTTTTATTTTTTTTATTTTTTTACATTTTCTATCTACTTTTACCAGGATTCAAAATCGACTAACTTTAAACTTCAACCCAGCCAACCAGACACGAATATATATAACTATGCTCCATATATATATATATGTATATATATATATATATATATATATATATATATATATATGCTA
The DNA here is from genome assembly GCA_015478945.1 of Trachelipus rathkii. Lineage (NCBI taxonomy): Eukaryota > Metazoa > Arthropoda > Malacostraca > Isopoda > Trachelipodidae > Trachelipus > Trachelipus rathkii. Next base: position 3,810 of record JABUQX010139933.1, read on the forward strand.
ATAACTCTGCTTAATAATATATATAAAATGGATATGTTAGGATATGGGTTGATGAGTAGTTGTGGCTCACAAGCCAGTTATCACTCCTCTCTCTCTTGGTGATCTCCTCTCTCTCTCTCTCCTCTCCTCTCTCTGTATGTATGTGTTCTTTCTCTATATATATATATATATATATATATATATATACTTTATATATATATATATATAATATATATATATATATATATATATATATATATATATATATATATATATATATATACTCATATATATATATATATATATATATATATATATATATATATATATATATATATGATGGATCGAACTAAGCATGCAATTATCATGCACCTTCCTTGTCCGGCGGATCCTAAGTAGTAACTATCTAGAGAAGTTACACTCCTTGAATAGAGCTTAACCCAGAGGTGTGAACTTTTAATAAATAAAAAAAAAGTTATTTAATTATTATTTACCTGCTAAATAAAAGCTCATTTAAAAAAAAAAAAAGGAATATTCTTTAAATATGGTTTTGGAAATAGCAAGAGCCAATAGGAAGGCTGGAATAACATCACTCTTTCTTGATATGAAACGTTGTTCAATGAGGGTAGCTTGCTTTTAGTGTTGCCAATTTTGAGCTCTTTGTTTGAAAACAATTGCATTTCTTAATTGTAAATAAAGTGCAAAAAATATTCAAAAAAGACAATATTTTATTTTATTAAGTTTTGTGATTTTTGGTATTTTGCATCACCGTCCTAAGCTTTTAATGTTTATTTTTTCTCAAATCTGTTACCTTTCAAAACTGAAGCTTGCACCTGCTTGGTTCTTGAAAACAGACAGACAGGGTGAGCCAAAGTACTTGTGAGTTTCGTTCAGGGCACTATATATTGTTAGCTTTAAAAGTTTGGGTGTTATCCGTAATTAAGGTGTGTAATAATGTACAGTGCTTTATTTAATAATTAGCCTGTTATTTATTTACCTAATGGATAATGATATAACCTTTACTGGATCATCTTGAAAAGAAACATAAAACCACATATTTGAAGATAAGAGAAATATCTGAATCTTCAAGAGGAAAAGTGGCCGAAAAAAGAAAACATAGATATCACAGACACAGCAGATGATGATCCACGTCCATCCATATCATCAACTTCTACCTCTATTAAAAAAAATTCTTCAGCCTACACTGTTTGAAATAACTGAGAAAACAAAGATTTGGGACATTAGTGATAGAAAAAGCACATATATTCATTTCAAAATTGGTGAAATGATTACTGTGGATAATCTGCCATTTTCTTTTGTAGAAGACATTGGATTTAAGAGATTAATAAATCACGTATGTCCACAATACAATATTCCATCAAGGAGGTACTTTTCAGAAGAGATTATCCCAACAATATAAAAAAGTTAAAGAACAAAGTAACACTTCAGCTGCAAGAAATTCAAGCAATATCATTAACATCAGATATTTGGACTTGCTCATATAACAATGAAAGCTTTATAAGTATGTCAGGGCATTGGATTGATAAAGATTTTCAAAGGAAGAGTGGAACATTACAAATCAGTAGTTTTAATGTTTCTCATTCGAAAATACATGTCTAAAAAGTGAGGAAATATAAGAGCTGGGATTTAAAAAAAAGAAATATTCATATTGTCTAATAGATAATGCGTTAAACATTACCACAAAGGTATGAGGCAGGCAGGTGTTTATAAAATGAGACATGTTTTATTCATTTCCTTACAGCTAGTAATACATGATACTATATTTTCTCAAAATTAATTAAAGATTTAATTACTTTTTGTAGGAAAATTGTTTGTAGGTCATTTTAGTAGATCACCAATTGCTACAACTAAGTTAACTGAAATTCAAAAACCTCAAAATTTGCCAAAGATGTGGAAACAAGATGGAATTCATTATATTATATTCTGCAAAGGATCATAGAGCAAAAAATTGCAATTACTATATATTCTTCAAATTCGAAAAAACAATCTAGATATCTTAAATGCAAATCACTGGAAGCTAATGGAGAATATAATTAGATTGTTACAACCATTTGAAGAATTAACTAAAAGAGCGAGTGATGATGATGTAGATTTATCTTTTTTAATACCTGCAGTTAATGCATTGCAAAAATATTTAGCAAAAAAACCTGGAAGGATAGAGGTGTAAAAACTACTGAAGATGAACTTTTAAATTCTGTTACAGATGCAGTTTGGTACCATTAAAGAGAAGAAACTTTTATGTACTTTCAACAGTTCTAAATCCACAATACAAAATTAGCTCCCTTTGATATTATTGATCAGAATAAAATAAAATTTATGCTCAAAGAAGAGGAAAAACTTTTATAAAAGAAAACTAAGAAAATATTACATTAAGTTCAGATTCTGATGAACAAAATGATGATCAAAATGATCAGTCTCATACAGATTCACATGAAGAATCTGACTGAAAATGAAACGGCAGTTATTGAGAAGGAAACACATTCAATTTTCTGGAGGTGCTTCGATGACATGCTACAAGAAAAAACGTCAGAAGAAAAATGAAGAATATTTAGATACAATCAAACCAAGTGGAACTGATCAAAAGGAGAAAAAAGTTAAAATGCAAACGTAGAAGCAGCAGTGAGAGAAAACAACATGAATTAGAAAAAACTATTCAAACTACTGTGGATAAATATTTTGCAGCACCACTTATGAACGAAAATTAGATTGTTGATTCATTGTTATGGTGAAAAAAAAGAAAAGCTTTTTATCCTGATTGCATCTTACCTGGATTAGCTAGGAAATATCTCTCTGCTCCACCTTCAAGTGTATTAAGGAGAGAATGTTTAGCCAAGCAGAAAATATTTATACAATTAAAAAGAATCGTCTTTCTCCAACTCTGGCTGATCAGCTCTTGTTTCTTCATCATAAATTAAGTGCATTTGAATTTAAATATTAGAGAATGGTTACACCTAAATGGCAATGCATAAGCTATTTAACTTTCCTTTCACTGACTTTGTGTTTAACATTTTATTTTAATTTTCTCAAAAAATTCTATTGTTATACTCTATACAGTATCGATAACTGTTACATGCACTTTATAATATATATATATATATATATATATATATATATATATATATATATATATATATATATATATATACCTATATATATATATATATATATATATATATATATATATATATATATATATATATATATAGTTTAAATGCTAGTTTGCTAAAACTTAAAGCTCTTTAATAATTCAAAGATTAAGGATATCTATTATAATTTTTTTAATCTTTTTTGGTCGATATAATATGTTTAAAACTACTTTTATCAATTTCATTTTACCTATTTCTGTATTCCATTTTAAAGCTAGATTTATCAAAAGTGTATTTTTTTGTTAGTGGTAGTCATTTTGGATATCAAACTTTTTTAAGTTGTTTATCAAAATAATTGGTCAATTTAATAAATGGTGTCATATAGGCCTATAATATTAATATATATGTGTATAGTTATAATGTGGTTATTGGTTTGACCTAATATTATCACTACAACAAAAATATTAAAATAATTTTTAAGCTTTTTTATATGGAATCAGCTCTTCTAATGGTATTTCATTAAATGTCATTATTGCGCAATGAATTATAGCCATTTTATTTTCAAAACTACCTTTTTTAAAAATATAAGGTCTCGGCCGGAGAAAGCGAGGAGACTAGTGGTCTCGGCGGGCAGGAGATCTTTAAAAAAGGCAGGAACTCCAGCCAAGCGGGCCGGAGATCAGTTGCATCTAATATATATATATATATATATATATATATATATATATTTCAAAAGTACCATGTCGCATTGCTGAAGGGGCGTTGTTGGTAGTTGAAAGGTTTTTTGAGCTTATCAACACCATTCACGAAAGCTAGATTTGATAGGAGGAGGTTTTCAGCACATTGCTATCAGACGAATTAAATTTAAAAATTTATTCAATTTTAAATTCGAGAAGGGTAGCTTCACCCTTTCTGGAAATTAAAAGTTCAAATTTCTTTTTTAATTTTGCATTTAATATATATATATATATATATATATATATATATATATATATATATATATACTTTCTATATATATATATATATATATATATATATATATATATATATATATATATATATATATATATATATATAATAATAATAATATATATATATATATATATATATATATATATATATATATATATATATATATCTCTGAGTTTCCCCATCTATCTGACCTACTGTATGTTTGTATAGGCGTTTTCGTTTCTATTTGTGCTTACGAACGTAAGAAATTCCTCAGGTTCATGGATTAAGTTTTTTATTAAACCCATAAAAATAAGTAAAAAATGCTTAACAAACGTAAAGGAATTTCCTTAATTCTGGGTTGTTATTTCCTGTGATTGGGAATTTAGCACGTTCTTACGAAATGTAAACCAAAAAAATGACACAAGTGGTGACCCAAAGTTTGAATTGAGAATATTTCATTCAATAAATCTGGCTTTAAATCTAATTTCTTCGTCGATAAACTCCATCACAATAGTTGATCAATTTTTTTTGTAATATAAACTATTTTATTTATTGGTTTTATTTCTGTTTATCCGAAAATTGGCTCCATCACAACAGCTGATTTCAATTGTTTACCAAAACAAAAGTAAACCTCATAAGAAATTGTGTTCATCTTTTTTGCATGAAATTCAGGCAATTAGTACAGGCAATCAGGAGTGCCAAAGAAGTCTTATGGATATTAAGTGTAGGTTTAAGTGTTTTTATATAAAAAGATTCCAAATTTTTAAGTTCTTCACCTTTAGAAGCATTTTGAAGAATGAAGAATTTTTGAAGAGATATACCACGGTTGGTGCCTATTGTGAGGTCATAGTGATCTCTGACAGCTAAATTCTCTCTGGTTGAGAGTTGGGGAGGTTGTCGAAAGGAAATGCCCATGCTGTTGAAGGCTCGCATCTTTAGTTGTAAGAAGTTTGACCTACATTATTGATGTTACAGAGTTAGCTTATTTATATTTGTAAACGATGTGTGACCTCAAGTTCATGGGGATGCTTTCTTTAATCTTAAAGAAACTGCCAATTGAGTTGTTGTTAATAAAGATATAAGAAACTTGCATTGTGGAAAGTTTTTTGTTTAAGATATTTCTAATCTGAAAGTGAAGATCATTGGAAAGGGGTCCAATGTAGGGAAGCCGAGCATAAACAGGAAGTTTAGGAACATCATATGCAGTAGTTTAAGGGCGACAAGTGTTATCGAGAAACGAGTAAACAAGTTTATTAAAAAAGGTTTGATGGATAAAGGCTGAAGCTAGAAAATTTACGGAGAAAGGTGATTTCTTCATGGAAAAACTTCCAATCAGAACAAATAACAAAGGCTTGTGTATGCGGGACCTTAGACCTGCAATTTTATGATTAAAGGAGATAGAAATACAGAAATTAGTTCCAAGTAAAGTATTAGTGGGCTTGCGATAAATAGAAGTAGCAAGTACTAATACTTTACTTGAGACTAATTTCTTTAGTTCTATCTCCTTTATCCTAATTAATAATAAGTTTAGCAAATATAATGAATTTTAATATTTTCTTTGCTTTTTTTAATTTAGACAGTTTTAGTTTTGTCATGTCATTTGTAATTACTTTCGATAAATGCTCACACAGTTTTAGTAGTAATTTTCACCATTTCAGGGTTCACACTTTCTGGAAAGTCAGGGGAAAAAAAATCAGTCAGGGAAGGTCAGGGAAGCGTTTTAAGATATGCTGAAAGTCAGGAAAATTCCAAAAAAAGCCGGGAAATTTTAAAATTTCGAAACATATTTATGATCCATGGACCAAGTTACATATTTTTTGATATATTTCTTTTCCTTACTGTATAATTGTGGAATGAGAGATGTATTTGGTAAGTGAATGAAAAGGATGGGCGAAATCTACTTCTATCCTGTTTCTTTCTATTTTTTAGTTCGCTATTACCTACTATTGGTATTCAGTCCGTAGAAGTTGTTCCAAGTTCATCCTTCCCATTGAAATTGGATAGGTATATGGATGTGTTTTAGACTGTTTGACTTAAAGACTTAATTTTTTTATATTTTTTTTTTTTTTTTTTTTTTTTTTTTTTTTTTTTTTTTTTTTTTTTTTTTTTTTTTTTTTTTTTTTGGGGTTTGACGAAGTGATTTTGGTTTTTGTGCAGTTGACTGCCAAAAATCTCTCAACAAACCATTACAAAGTGTTTCTGTTCAAACCAAGATGTTCTAAAATGCAAGCGGGCTTTTTTTAAATGCTTTCCTTAGAGCGTGAATCATTTTTACGAAAGGTTCCAAACATCAGACCCACTTGGTCCATTCCTGTTCACAGATTTACAATGTCTCGTTACTAAATATTATGGAAAGATTTCTTAGAGTCCAGTAAAATGCTTGCTACAACAACTAAGCTTTTTGTATTAGATTTACATGACAAAGACAATTTGCGTGATGTAAAAGGTATTAATCTTGGATTTCAAACTAAAAAAAACCACTTCGAATAAAAGTAATATCCTAAAATTCAAACGAATTATGCTAATCAAATGACAGAAAAGATATTAGAAAGATGTCCTCCTGAAGTAAGCCTGTCCAGGGCTCTCATCATTGGATCCTAGTATAATTTTTCATCAGCCAGAACCAAAGGGAAACAAAGATTTGATTTATTTCTAGAGGCATTGACACCAATAGCCGAATCACAGATTCTGTTGCTGATAAAGCAAGCACAATGCACTCTACTTTGCAGTGAAGCTCATTCTACCCTTGAATTAAAATTCAAAATATTTTTTTGGATGGTATTTTGTCCTTCTAGAGACTTGATGAATTTTTTTTTCTTCTATAGTACCTGGAATCAATGTTCTGCGGAATTGCTAGCAAATTTTAAAATTAGGACTGATATTTTCCCAAAATACGACAGTGGAAGGAGGGTTTCTATAATAAATAAAGCAACTTTAGTAGAGAATCTGAGAAAAACATAGTCTGATTTCTCAAAGAGCAGTGCACAATGCTATAAAGATCTCATGAAAGTATTCATAAAATTCCTATCACTCAAAAAATGTTGACAAATAAGAACTGCCCATAGGAGATATGAAGAGCATCTCAAAGAAAAAAGAAATTATTCATACAGATCAATAAACAGAAGGAGAGAAAGATGTTAAAACAAAGCTTTGACACAAGAAGACGCTATAAGCAGAATCAAAAGAGATTCAGATGCTTGAGAAGAAAAGTTAACCTAAATCTCCCCATTTAGAACTTTTTTGTGATCACAGTGGATGTTATTCAGCTAGGCTATTAATGTAAGCTTTAAATTTATTTTCTTTTGTATAAATAAAACTGCTTACTTGGAAAAAATAAAAAAAAAAGTGCGTTGGACGGCTAAAAAAAAAAAAATTTAAATTCATCATGATGCTGAACAATTTTAAAGTAAATTTTCAATAATTTAATCTATGAACTGAGTAAAATAGGCTGCAATAATGATTAATAGATATTTTAAACACCAAAAATAACGAACAAAGGAAAATTTGCGAATTTGGTCAGGGATAGTCAGGGAATTCAAATTTAAATCGACCGCGATTTCGTGCTAGGTTTACTTTTGTTTTAAACAATTGGAATCAGCTGTTGTGATGGAGCACATGGTTTGGGAATAAACAGAAATATAAAAATAACAAAGATTTACATTACAAATAATGGAACAACTATTTGTGGAATTTATCCATTTGGAAGAAATTAGATTTAAAGCTGATTTTATTAAATGAAAACATTCACCAATTCAGACACCAAGCCGCTATCTTGTTTGTTCACATTTTTTCGTAAGAACGTGCTTAAGTTCGGCAAGCAAGAATTAATTAAATTCCTTACGTTTGGTGTGAGCATTTCTTCTCCCGTTGATGCAGGCAAGTTGTGACAAAACAGACGCAAACTCGAGAACATTTCTTATGTTCGTAGCACAAATACAAAGAAAAATATTTATATATATATATGTAATAACCTATAAAAAAAAAAAAATATATATATATATATATATATATATATATATATATATACTCTTATATATATATATATATATATATATATATATATATATATATATATATATATATATACTTCGATTATATATATATATATATATATATATATATATATATATGTATATATATATATATATGTATATAACCTATATATATATATATATAATAACCATATATATATATATATATAATTTTAAGAGCTATTTTATTTTTAATAAACATTGATGAATCTGTCTTGAGCAGGTTATGGCCTGAGTACCACTTTGCAGTGTAGAGAATAGAATGGTTTCATTAATATTGCTTAGATATATATATATATATATATATATATATATATATATATATATATATATATATATATATATATATATATATATATATATATATATATATATGAGCCATATTATAGAATTAAAAGTATCCGATTATCGGTATGAATTGGCAAAAATTCCCGGTGCTCTGACATCAGTGCTCCGGTAGTGAAAAAACTGTGAGTACTTGTATCGGTATCGGTATCGGACGAAAATTTTGGTATCGGTGCAACACTAATATATATATATATATATATATATATATATATATATATATATATATATATATATATATATATAAATATATATATATATATATATATATATATATATATATATATATATATATATATATATATCGAATTATGTCGATATATCAATACTCAATATATCGACATGGTTAGATGCTCATAGAATCAGGCAGAAAAGATTGTTCACCATCCTGCCCCTCACATTTATGACTCTTAGGATGGATTTTTGAGGGTTGGAAGCAATGGGAAAGAGGGGACATGAAGTTGGAAGAGGAAAAGGGACATGAGATTGGATGGTGGTAGTTCACATGGTGGTAACAGTGTTCCTCAGGGACAGCTTCGACCTTCTGCTCCAGGCACTGATGTTCCTGGTTATGTTCGATTTCTATATATTCAGCCAGCTAATGATTCATTTCATTTACGTAAGTTTAACCCTTTTGTGATGAGAAAGGCTATTGAACATACTGCGGGAAGACCGATAAAATTGGCTTGATATTGTAGATCTGGGAGTTTGTTGAGTGGAAACTTTTATTATATTCAAACTGAGTCATTAGTAAATCAACCTAACTAATGAATGATGCTGTACCTATAGTTGTGAACTATTACTCATAATTAAAATGCTAAGTACAAAGATCTATTTTTTTGCCCCAGAACTTTTAGCTCTTAGTGAAGAACTTCTTATTTAACCCCAGTTTCCGGCATGCTGGGGCGTCATGATCGACTTGGCAGTTTTCTATATACCCTAAATAGTCTTAGGGATGTTTCTTTTCTTATTGATTAACTTTTTTTTTGTTTTTGTTTGAAAACCAGTCCTTTTAGAGTGTTTCTAGTGAATTTTGTAAAATTTTATTTTATTATTTTATTTTAAAATTTTTTTCACATTTGTCTATGCTTTCTAAATTTTTCAAAGACCTTCATAAAAATATTAAAAAAACAAACATGCAACAGAAATTTTTTTTAAATTTGGTAGATATATTCCTAGATATGTACTAAACAATTATGTGAATATAGGCCAAAGGGCATGTAAAAAAATTTATATGAGCTACAAAAAAACAGTGCTTTTTTAAGTAATTTTTTTTCAACCAAATTGGGGTGCATTATTTATTATATATATTTCCTTTGGAAAAATATACAAATAAATTGAATAAAAAAATTATATTTACTAAAAAAGCAAGGTTATCTTAAATGAAAAAAATTACATTGTATTCTTTTAATATCCTTTACTTTGCCATGTGTATTTGTGACGGCATGCGATAATCATTCAAATTAATGCAGATATGTAATAATAATGTGAAAATAATGGGAAGAATAGAGATGTTTTTTTAGGTTTTAATTTTTGGTCAGATTATGTGTAGATGTGTGTGTGTGTATATATATATATATATATATATATATATATATATATAACATATATATATATGAAAAAACAGAAAAAAGTAGAAAAATAATTTTCAATTTAAAATTCTTATAAAATATATATAGCTATAAAAATATAGAGATATATATATATATATATATATATATCCATAGATGTATATATATGTATGCTATATAAATGGGGAAAAGTGAAAAAAATCATTTTTTTTTTTTTAATGAATCATGAAAAAAAATCGGAATTTTAGTTATATCACATAATGAGTTTTTCTCACGATTTAGAGGAGTTTCCTTAATGTTTAGGAATAATGAAAATAATAAAATCTCGAAATAAATATTTTAAAAAAATTTGAAAAATTCCATTTCAAAAAAATTGAATTCAGGAAAAACCGGTCAGTGGCGTCGGGGAAAAGCCGGTCATTAAATATTATTTCTTTTGTGCTTGTCAAACTAATTATAATTATAATTTAAATGTTAAATAGAGTAGTCTAATAATATTATAGAATTAATTTTGGATTGAAAAACACAAGTCTAAGTTATATTTTATTAACATTTTGCAAACGTTGATTTTTTACAAAATTTTGAAATTTTTTTTTCATTTTTTTATGCTAAATAAGCATTGAAAAAATTGAATTATGACAATAATTTTTAATAATTTCTAATAATAATAATAATATTTCAACTTTTTTAACAAAATTGGCCTCTATATATGAGTGGGCCTATGTACGCACATTTCAAGTGAACTTTTTACGATATTATAATTTAAATTATGACAGTGAGTTTTTATTTAATATTATAAAATAATAAAAAAAAATAATATTATATTTTTTAAAAAATATTTTTTTTTTTTTTTTTTTTTTTTTTTTTTTTTTATATCGAGTATGTACGCACATTTCATGTGAACTTTTTTTTTATCCCTACACTAGATAGAAGAAGGATATGTATAGAAAACGTTAAACAAATGTCTTATCATACATAAAAATTAGAACAAAATATTATTGAAAACTTAAAAAAATGGAATTACAAAACAAGTTTATACTGACAGTTTTCCACGATGTGACCGGTTTTCCCCAAGAGTGAAAAAACTTAATAACTTTAAAAAACAATATTTTAAATTTTTTTTTCACAAATGTTAAAATAAGACTTCCCAATACATCTAACTCAAGTCGTCTCTTATTCCTCTGGATTCACCAGGGTCTTAAATTTTTTTAAAAAAAAAAAAAAATTCAACAGAAAATTGATTAGTAGGTGTAAGTTATTTATTTAAATTTATATATATGGTTAAAATATAATCTATTTGCTACTTAAAAAACCTTCTCTAATTAAGAAAAAATTTTTTTAATTTAAAAACAATATTAACAATTTATTAAACTGACCGGTTTTCCCCTCCGTGACCGGCTTTCCCCCATTTTACGGTATATATATATATATATATATATGAAAAGAAAAAAATTAGGCTTAGAGAGGCTTGCAATCTAAACATACTAAATGCTGCCTGCGATGGCTTGGGCAGCAGGGCATTTTACATTCATTGCAGTGCGACTTTGATTTGGTGACATTTTGCTTTTCAAACGTTCCTTTGGCTTCTCTGTAGCAAATCTTGCATCTTTCCTTTGCTAATTCAACATTTTCCTGTTGACGTTGTTCGTCTGGTTGTAATCCGAAACAATCGATGATGTTAGTTCTTATTTTGATGTTGATAGTTCTAAGGTTTAGCCGTTCTAAGGAATTTGGCTTGATAAGGTCAATTGCTAGTGAACGCATATATTTTACCCTAATACTTTTTTTTCTCTTTTTGATAGCATTCATAGTCGCCGCATCCTTCATGCCATATATGATGTATGAATTTAAAGTGCAGATGTCTAGAATAGAAAAAAACCATGATAAGGGCCATCGTCTTGTTCCCCTTCTGGTGGAATATTTGCGGACCATCTGGTCAGCAGTATCAACCGCACCCATTGTAGCATTATAAAATTCTATAATCTCTGGAATTTTCTTTTCATTTTCTTTACCTTTATATGTTTCATGTACCTTGAAGCGCGTATGTGTGGTTGATAGGAGTAGTACATTTTTCGCTGGTTTTAGTTTTTTGGCATATGAACATAATATTATGGGTGCAGTTACTCCTGCTGGTGCCTTCTTAGAAGTGATGAACATGGTCGAGTATTGCTCTCGACCTGTGATGTCCTTTATTACTGGTGGTAAATGGACCCTATTGGTGTTGATCGTTCCGACTAACGTCAGATCCTTTTCATACAACTTTGTCGCAAGATGACAGAGGTGTAATATCGATCAGTTGTAATGTTCCTATTTGATTTGAAATAGGGTTCAGCGAACTGCATCACAATGTCTGCTGGAGGCGTGGAGCGTACATCACCGATGGGACCACAATATGGTGCTGTCTGAAGGATCAACTTATTATTCCCATCGGATAATATCCGTAATAGTAATCCATATTTTCCTGGCTTACTTTTGATATATACCCGAAAGGGAGCATTTCCTCTGAATAAACAGAGCATCTCGTCGATACATAAATTCTCTCCAGGGGTATAACTCTTTCCGAGCACATCATTGAATTTGGTAAAAATCTCTGCACATTGAAATAAACATGAGTACATGAGTAAATAAAAAAAAAAAATATGCCAGAGTTTATTCAACATTACCTCCTTACAAAGCGTAAAAACTGAAGAATGTACATGAAATGAATATTATCATAAGAAATAAGTCATATGACTATAATGTATATTTACTTACACAAATAAAAGAATATAATATTAAGTACCATAAGTTAGTAACTAGTATGATAAGGCTAACTAAAATTACTAAATTTCTAAAGAACCATCAAAGACCTCATTAAATTCCTGTTCTACTTCTTCTGCATCTGAATCCTCAGACCTGTTTCCAATCATGGCCTCTACTGATAAATCTGATTCCTCATCTTGATATGCTATATTTGTGGAAGAGAAGGAGGAGTCAGACTCTGACTCAAAGCTATGGACAGAGGTGTCTTTAGATTTGGTTTTATCAGACTTCAATGTCCTTACAGAGAAACCTGAGCTACCTGACTGAGAACTCTGGCTGATAGTGTATGTGGTTTCAGGGTGATGAATTTGATGACGTTTAACTACTACCAACTTTTACATTAATTTGAAAAAAGTACCGGAAGGCTCTGGATGCCCCGTCTCTGTCAATTTCAAGTTATGACATGAATAATAGTTTTTCTGCATGTTCATTTGTGAGCCTGTTTTTTTTGAAGGGATATTCGCATGTTGCTGAGAACTACTCTCACATGCGGCTGAAGTGGCAGGAAGATTTTCAGAATTCCGGAGGCTACTTTGATATCTTGCAAGCAACTAATCCCACCATGCCGGTGAAACATTGTTGCAAAGTGGAAGCCAGAGATGATCCATACTGAAGTCTCTCAAACTGGAAAAATTCATAATTCTCCCATTACTTTCTTTTCATCCACATCTAGCATTTCCTTGCTCAGATTGTAGACCTTCTGAAAAGCTTGAACCTGAAGAAAAATTATGAAATATTGTTTCAATTTGCTTGTATATTGTATGCAATTGTTTTTATAAAAGTAAATATATATATACCGTAAAATGGGGTAATTCGGTCCACGTGGGGCAATTTGGTCCAGTGGCTCAAAATAGCCTATACGATGTAAAATATATCTTTAAAGATGTAAAATAATGTATTTTTATGTCTTAGGTATTAATTTTTTTGGAAACCTTTAATTTAGGTCCATTAATTTGTGATTTTTTTTTTAGTTTTCTGAGTACTATAAAATCGGGTAAATAAAATTTTAGGCTTATTGCTAAGAATCATACAGGTCAAAATAATACTACACTATTGGTACCAAGATATAGTGCAAAAATAGTTTATAACCTTAATGCAATCGTTGAGTCATTCAGGAAAGAGATAAATATGTTTTATTATAAAAAAAAAATTGTAACATGGGCAATTCGGTCCAGGTTTAAAAATTTGCGTGGGGCAATTAGGTTCACATTGAAATCTTCATTAAGTTGAATTTTTTAATACTCTTTTACAAAAAAGATGTCGAAATATAATGTTTAAAATAATTTTTTACACTTTTACAACCAAGATAGGTAGGTAAAGTTTTCAACTTAGGCCTAATTAACCACCACAAATTTATCTGGATGAAGATATAAATTTGAGAGAACCTAAATATTTTAAACAAAGGGTTGGATACTCTGATGATGATGATGAGGTTGATGGAAACGATAGTGAAATTAGTTCTTGCAGGGGTTCTTACGAAGCGTAATATGCCTAAAACGCGCTCAAGTTTGCATTCGTTTTTGTCAAACAGCGCAAATTGTAAAAGAAACGCTCACCAAAAACGTAAAAAGAATTTCCTTAATTCTGTAGTGTAATATAAAAAAGAAATGCAACCTTACAGAATTAGTAACATTACAGTTCGTTTTTTTTGTCAAACAGCGCAAAATCGTAAAAAAACGCTCGCCAAACGTAAATTTCCTTAATTCTGTGTAATAGTGGATCCAAAACTAAGGAAATTCCTTAAGTTTGGTGAGCATTTTTTACGATTTTGCGTTCGACAAAAACGAACGCAAGCTCGAACATTTTATTAGTTTTCAAACCAAATTTCTTAAAATAATATTGTTTAAAAGAGACCTAAAACGCTTGAGCGTTTGCGTTCATTTTGTCAAACAGCGTTTGCGTTCATTTTTGTCAAACATAGCAAAATCGTAAAAAACGCTCGCCAAGCGTAAAATTTCCTTAATTCTGTATAATACAGAATAAAAAGAATAGCAACCTTACAGGAATTAAAGGAAATTCCTTCACGTTAGGCAAGATTTTTTAAGATTTTGCACAGTTTATTAAAAACAGATAAACTCGAACATTTATTACGTTTTTCGAACCCAATTTCTGAAAATAATTTCGTAATACGATTATGTTTAAAATGAAAACTGACTTATTATAGTTTATCAAATAAAACACTTTAATGAGGATTCTTAGGGATGTGAAAATTGAAGTGGACCGAATTGCACCGCCCCCCAAAATCGTGGGGCAATTCGGTCCACGTTACTTATCGGCTTCTAACATTAATCTTATATTATATATACAAATACAATTATACTAATTTTACTCCTAAAGGATAACATTAGCATATAATTTTTTTTTCGAAAATAAAAAAAATAAAGTCTCCATAAACCTTAGCATTTTGAGTACCCCTGATTTTTGACTTGCCCCGTTTTACAGTATATATATATATATATATATAAATATTTTTATATATATTATATATATATATAATGTGTGTGTGTTATATATATATATATATATATATATATATATATATATATATATATATATATATATATATATATGACAACTGCTATAAATCGAACAATTTGAACATAATCAGATTTATCAGTGATAGGAACAGTGTCAACTGAAGGCTTATTTGTGCTCTTTTCTGCTTTGTTAGCATTTGCATTTCTTTACTTTGCTTCCATTTCCTTGATTTTGCTGTACTCTTACTCTCTTTCTGATTTCCCAAGTGTTTCATTTTTATGTCATCACTGCAATTTTTTGCAATTCTATTAAATTTTTTTTTGTGTTCTTTCCTTGAACCATTATTGGCCACCTCAGTGAAGCACAATTTACAGAGTGCTCTTTTACCTTTGTATGTATGATTTTCCTTAACAGTAAATAGAGAATGGAGAGCTGTTTGTTTTCTTCCAGCCATTGTCAAAAATTTTGAGATATCAACTCAAACCATTTAATGTATATAACTTTAAATATATAATTAATTATTATCATAACACCTGTTTCCTATAATAAATAAGGTAAAATAATAAATATTTAGTAGAATGGTATGATAAAATTAAAGAAATTTAAAAAAAACAAAAAAAACAAAATGTTCCTATTTGATTTGAAATAGGGTTCAGCGAACTGCATCACAATGTCTGCTGGAGGCGTGGAGCGTACATCACCGATGGGACCACAATATGGTGCTGTCTGAAGGATCAACTTAGTATTTCCATCGGATAATATCCGTAACAGTAATCCATATTTTCCTGGCTTACTTTTGATATATACCCGAAAGGGAGCATTTCCTCTGAATAAACAGAGCATCTCGTCGATACATAAATTCTCTCCAGGGGTATAACTCTTCCCGAGCACATCATTGAATTTGGTAAAAATCTCTCTAAGAGGTCCCAGCTTATCAGGATTTTCGTTCCCTGCTGCCTCTTCTGCTCTTCGTGCCTGACGATCGTCAAACCTTATCAATGTCAACAAAGCTCTGAAGCGCCTCTTTGCCATTGCAGCTCTGTATAGTCCTCTTCCCATATTTACATCCCATAGTGTGTCCAGGTCCTCTTTTGTGTCTTTATTTACGCCCATGAGTATAAGAATACCCAGGAACGCACGCAACTCCACTACATTGGTGTCTCGGTACTGTTCTTTATCCTTTAAATCAATCCTCTCAGCAATATAGGCGCAGGCATATTTGTTGGTGTATTTAACAATGGTGTCAATTATGTCGGCCTGCATGTACGCCTCAAAACATTGCAGGGGAGTTTCCGCCCGTGCTGCTAGGTTCTTTAGTTGCGCAGTTTGATTGAAAATGTTTCTGGCCCTGGTTCTAGCAGGTGCCGGCTCCTTATTGGTCCACACATAGCCAGACCTAGCTTTGTAGTATTGCTCTTCTTCAGCATCGTCAACATCGTCAGCATCGTCAGCAGGCTGCTCAGCATCAGGCCTGTCAGCTTCCTCTTCTTCCTACCCAGGTCTGGTTCAAGAGGAAAGTGGATAGCTTGGTCCACCTCGCTATCAATGTCAGTTTCAGAATCAGATGACTCCTCAACGTAATCATCGTCGGAGTCACTTATATTCATCATTTCAACCTGACTTTCTAAGTCAATAACTCTTCTTCGCTGAATAGCTGTAGAGGGTTCAGCTGTAGAGGGTTCAGCTGTAGAGGGTCCAGCTGAAGAGCTTGGTTTACTTGGTGAAATCTGAAAAAGAAAGGTTTCATAAATACCTCTGTATAGAAGTGATCGCATTATAAAGTTTTTAATCAAATTACATGAAATACTTACATAATCGTGCCGATTCAAAATTTTGCTACGTTGCGGCCTTGAAGAGGAGCTTGATGTGACGGTCTTCGAAGTGCTAGCAGACGATGCTGATGGGCCAGGTCTTGAAGGCTAAAAACAAAACACTTGTAAGTTCCAATGCAATGCAATGAATAACAACGTTTGATAAACTTTCAGTACAATACTTACATAAAACATTGAGGAAGAAATCCTTGGCCTCCGTGGGCTCTTCCGTGGTGTTGTCTCTTGATGAAGGCGTTGTTTCTTTGAAGAACCTCTATTTTCTTCATTTTCCTCACCAGTACGCTGTTGGCAATAAATATAAATTATAAAATATATGATAGAAATGAAAAAACTTTTTTGTATGTTATAATGAAATATATGTTGGCAATAAATATGAATTATAAAACACATGATAAAAATGGAAAAAGATTTATTTTGTAGGTGATATCAAAATATAAATGTTACCTTCTTAGGTGACATTTTTTGGTTTTATTTTAATTAAATTTTATTATTGAAAAGGTAAAATGTTTGCAATTTTCACAGTTTATCACAAATAAATCAATGTTTTTACTTAGGTTTTTAAATGTTTATAAAATTTCAATTTTTTTCACAAAATTTTCCTGAAAAAGAAACTAAAGAGAATGTAAATTACAAAAAATGCAAAAATTTCAAAAATTAAAAAAAAAAAACACACATTTACAATGTTTTCGTACAGTAATTATGCATTACTGTAGGAAAACACATGTTTTCAACTTCTATTATTAGACTTTTATATTAATTTAAAAAATTTCGTTTGGTAGCGCGCATCTCCGGCTTGGGTACTATCGTTCCCAATCAATTTTCGATTCAATTTTTCTAAGTTTCGTTTTGTTATTTTTTTTGGGGTAGTGCATCATTCTCAAGTTCAACCCTTATTGGAGGAATACCTGGAAGGACAAAAAAAATTATTAAAAAAAAGTTTGAAAAATTTGAATACATATATGGGGTTGGGAACTAAAGTACCCAAGTCGGAAACGCGAGGGTTAATATGAGGGGTAGTTGTATGTTCACAAAGCATAACCCGAACACTTCCAATATCTTGGTTTCCAACGTTTGGTAGTACTATATTACCAGATCATCTTTTCTGTGGAATTTTTTATCTTACCAAATTAGGATTTAGCCCTCTCCGCTGCTTTCAGTGCCAGAAATTTGGCCATGGCAGTAGAAATTGTAAGGGTTCTGTGGTTTGTGCTTTTGTGCTGAGGCATAATACTTATTGTACAAGGAATGTTACCCCTAAGTGTGTGTTATTTGCAAGATTTACACCTTGTTTACTCAAAAAATTATCTGCATTTTACTAGAAAATCTGTTATTATCAAAATAAAAGTTGTCGTCCACTACTTTTTTTGATATTGCTATGAACACCTTTATTCTTATCAAGTAGCCTCCCCATTCCCACCTACTCACTGATCCTCTGCTTTCACATGCTGCAAGGTTGGTTTTACTTTCCTTTAAAGCTTAATGATACTTTAAGGTTCCTCTCCTCTGCTTGCAAAGACCAAGAAGTTCATGCACCTGTAAATTCAAATATTATTGTCTCTTCTGTCACACTTTGATAACAAAGTTTTTTTTTATTAAGGTTTAAATAAAGCGAAAAAAATCTTTAATGATGAGGAAAGTAATGAAAACACAAATAGACAATTTATTAAACACAAATATACACTAATAGTCAACACTGATATAAACTATAAATCGGAAAATTTAAACATAGTAACTAAGTACAATAATACTCTTAAAAAATTACTATAACCCAAAATTGACAATAGCAAAGAAGAGCAATATATTCAATTCTGTGTAAGTCCTGCAACAAAGAATACATTGGTGAATCAATAGATATAAAAAGACGACTTTACCAACATAAATACGACGTACGCATTTTAATAAAAATCTCCATTAGTAACACTTGCTAAAAGAAGGACATCCTATCAACCTAGAAAACAATCAAATATATATATATAGTTAGAAAGAGTTATATATATATATATATATATATATATATATATATATATATATATATATATATATATATATATATATATATATATATATATATATATATATATATATATATTGTCACTTTAATCTATTTACAGCATAACCTTGCAGCTGCAGTACATGATGAGGCAGAGGGTTTCCCTAAGCCTCCCATTTGCTGGTTTGGTGGAAGCACCGAAAGCGTTACACTCGCCACCCTGTACAACTATCACTGGTTCGATCCAATATTGTATCAGATTTTTGCCTGCTGGCCTGTGGTGAATATGTTCCCCCTTTCCAAATTCAAACCCCGCAGAAAACCCTGCTCCCTCCCTCCCCTCCCTCCTCCTCGCTTTCCCTTGCGGGAGTGGAAGCAAAGGGTGGATTTTCCCTTGGCCAACCCACGTAGCAAACGTGAATTTTCCTGCCCGACTTCTCACCAACCGTGCCCATTTTCCCTGGGCAAGGGCCACCACTCTTTTCCGGTGTAGCGGAGAGAAGTGATTCACTCGCGCTTGCGTTTTAATTCAAAGCAACCCAATACAGGGTAATTGATGGAAAAAAAGGTGGGAGATTGAATTGCACCCCGCATGTGGTCGCCTGCACAAGTGATCCCCTACTTCCTCACTTAGTATTTTTACGAGCAATGAATGGTGCTCCTATAATTATTTAGCCAAGATAGGAGCTTAAGCTTTAGCCTCCCCAGAGTCAAAATGTCACAGGGACCACACTTTAAAGCGCACGGTGGCTGTTAACTGGCAACATTTACCTTGTGTTTAGAGTAACACCTCTAATATATATAACAAAGACAGGATGAGAGAGAATAAGTAGTTCTGAAGACTGATGGATTAAACTGAATCTTAATAAATACAAGTTATAAGTTTATTACAGATGATTAATTAAAGATTATAATTAAACAATATATCATTAAAGATTAAATAACAACTAATATCTAAGAATATCTAGACAGTATATTATTACAAAATGAAACTTCTATTCTAGCATTCCAGCAGTATTACTATACATATATGAATAGTTACATACGATACAAATATATCTTAAGACTAAATTGCTATTTACAATAATTATTAGATATGATAACAACCATAACAAGAGAGAGCAGATTAAAATTATACAATTTGATACTATCTAACCCACTAATCCCGGTTCGGTATGTTATATTTTACTAAGACAAAGTAATGGTTATCATAAGAACATTTGGGTACTTAAATTATCCTATGTTTTTGAGCAATCCTAAGTTATCTCTGATATAGTTTGAAAAGAGTTGATATTATGGCAACCAACACTAGTTTTAAAAAAAGCTTTAATGAATTCTTGCTTCCAAGTCCGAAATATAAGATTGATTATGGAGCCCCAGCTCCGGAAGTCTGTTTAATAAACAGGTAAGTGTTTTAATAACCTTTCTCATAAATAAATTTAATTAAACAAATTGAAACATTAATGATTAATAGAGAACATACCCCAATTGTGGGACGATTTCAACGATGTTTTATGAGACTAGTCTAGACTTTATATTGTCAAGCAGGCAGAGAACAGAACAGAAAACATGGAAGTTCTGTCTGCAATAAGATTACTATAATAATAATAATAATAATAATAATAAAAATAATAATAATAAAAAAATGTGTCTTTTACCTTATACAATCAATAATTTATGATTTCTAAGAAATTGTGATAACAACAGGAAGGAACATCCACAACAAATTTAACAGTGATTGACTGACATGTAAAATGTCCCTGCCTGTACTGACTTAATAACTATGTGAAAAAGTTTATGAAAAAGCTAAGAGCGCTGAAATGATAAATACTTGTAATACATGTGACATATATTTGGGTATGGCACATACACAAATACATGACACACAAAGTTAATAAAGAAAATAATTATGAACATAAATTAATTGAAATAATTATTAATATATATAAATTAATATAATAAACCATAAAACTAAACACATAGTGTACTGCACCTTACACAATTACTGATTGTGCAACCCAATTAAAATGGTATCCACCATCACTAAAGTTACTACTAGTTTACCTTAACCCTAGAACGGGTTGTTTGCTTTTTTGAAACTTAAACGGGTTGGTGGGTATCACAAACCCCAGAGGAAAAAATACACTTAAAACATATTAAACAATTTTTTTTTTAATATTTATGACACACATTTACTTCTTTAACATCTTTTCTAATGTATTTCACTGAAATTTTTAAAAAATAAAAAGTTTAAAGGTAAAAAAAAGAAATAAAACTAAAAAAAGTGTTTAATTTTTAGTTACTTTATAAAAATAATAATAAAAAAAAAATCTCTAAGAATTGAAAAAAAAAATGCTTTTTTTGAGAGTGTACTCATAGTTCCTTGTAACTTCAAAATGGTTTCCTTTCAAAATCGGTGGATCTGTATGAAAAAGACAAACAAAATAAGCCAATTTTTTTTTAGTCCCTGGGGTTTGAAAAACCCCAAAAAACTTAAAATGGGGTTTGTGTTACCCCATATCTTTCAAAGTTTGTATCTTCCCTATAAATACTCTGAATGCTCTCAATATATGGAAACCCACCCATGACCATAATATATATATATATATATATATATATATATATATATATATATATATATATATATATATATATATATATATATATACTGTATATATATATATATATATATATATATATATATATATATATTATTCAAAACACAGATTTTATAAATTCAATTTATCATTTAGTCACAAAATTCTTTCACTTCAAAGGAAGCACAGTAGATCGACTGCCTTGCAAACAATTCCTTCGATTCCCCCATTTTCTCACAGGAGGAGGGGGAGACAAAGTAAATAAATACATACTATAATAATAAATATATGTAATAAATAGATCAGCTACGGTCACCATTCCTCCATATAGGAGTAGAAACATATTTCAAGGTCACTAAACTAAATTCGCTAATGGCATCGAAACATGACGATATACCGTATATATATATATATATATATATATATATATATATATATATATATATATATATATATATATATATATATATATATAGATAGATAGATAGATAGATAGATAGATAGATAGATAGATATAGATAAATAGATAGATAGATATAGATAAATAGATAAATAAATAGATAAATAGATAAATAGATAAAAGGATAAATAGATAAATAGATAAATAGATAAATAGATAGATAGATAGATAGATAGATAGATAAATAGATAGATAGATAAATAGATAGATAGATAAATAGATAGATAGATAAATAGATAAATAGATAGATAGATAGATAGATAGATAGATAGATAGATAGATAGATAGATAGATAGATAGATATAGATAGATAGATATAGATATAGATATAGATAGATATAGATATATATATATATATATATATATATATATATATATATATATATATATATATATATATATATATATATATATATATATATATATATATATATATATATATATATAAATGTATATTATAAGCTTGCCATAAATTGGTTTCTGGGGTGACATTAACCCCAAAATTACATCGAAAATTTAACCATTACTAAATACTAATAATCGCTAGAGTTAGTATATCCTCCTCCCACGAACTCAAAAGAGACACTAAATGACAATATTTTCTATCCGAAAAATCATGAGAATATCTGAAAATTTTTGCGATATATCGATATTTAACAATTTATTTATAAATCAAAAAAACGGGTTTTTGGGGTTACACTAACCCCTATGGTCTATGTTGTTAAAACTATGAGAAGCAGGAGTTAGCGCATCATCCCCCCACAAACCCTCAACAGCCACTAAAAGATAATCGATATTGTTTCGGTCTATCACGCACCTATCGATAATAATTTTGGAATATCGATTTTTTGCGACTCGGTGGGGTAAGGGTTAAAGTTAATAAAAAAAATACTTAAGTAAAGATGATAAATGTTTTGCAACATGACCTCTCAAGGGTGAGCTCACCCTTACATCCCCCCGTAGTAAATCTAAGCCCTCCCCTCGTTTTAACAAAACATTTATCTGTAGAAGGGCTCAGATAAACATGGGGTGAATGTTTACAAACTTTGAGGCATTAAATCATATATACACATCCTGTTACACATTCTTTTTCAGGATTAAATGAAATGAAATAGTAAATAAGGCAATAATAGGAATGAAAATATAATAAACAATGTTTACCATGTCCTGTTACAAAATTCTTTTTCAGGAACAGGTAAATAATGTAAATAGGAAGATTGAGCGATATGATTATCCTCTTAGGCTCAATGGCGTCATTAAATTTTAGTTACTTTGATACAGACTGTTCCATGTCCAATATTTGTATGAAAGTTTAATATATTTCTTTTTCTTTCGAAATATATAAAATTGTATCCGAGAACATCAATGATTCGTGGGAATTTACGTTTATTTTATATTATTTCTTGGGCCGTTATATAGAATCCACGCTAACGGAATAAAGGTTCATATTAATTTTAATTTAAC
>JABUQX010139935.1:0-10000 GCA_015478945.1 Trachelipus rathkii
GAATTTGCAGATTGACGCCGTTTTCGCATTTATCGTGGAAACGCACCACTTTCGCCCTTCATAATGGCATTATTATTACTATTATTATTATTATTATTATTATTATTATTATTATTATTATTATTATTATTATTATTATTATTATTATTATTATTATTATTATTATTATTATTGTATTATTATATTAGGCCAAGGTTTACATTAGTTTATCAAAAACGGCTGAGCGTAGGAATTTTCCCTTTGAAAATGTTTTGCTTTGACAGGCTTGATTTTTTTCTCACTGGTCCGAGCTTACACAAGTATCAAAAGTGTTTTTGGCGTTTTTAATTTATTTCTCTGTACCTACTGAAGTTATGTCATTTTGCTACACTTTTTTTGTTTCCTTTTGATTCCTGTCTGTGCCCCAAATTACCTTCATACGCTCAATGATTTTTGGTAAACTTTCCATTTCCTTCCATTCCTTCCATTCCTTCCATTCCATCAATTTATTCCATTTTATTTTATTCCATTTATTTTATTTCATTCAATTTAATTTTATTTATTGATTATTATTATTATTATCATTATTATTTTCATTATCATTATCATTATTATCATTATTGTCGTTTATTAGCCATGTGCTAAGTGAAGTTTAAAGTGCCCCACCAATAAATAAAAGTGCAGTTAATTACAAACCAATAGTGCCGTATAAAAGGTTAGTAATAGGTAATAGTGGTGAATAACAAAGCTACAAACAAGCATACAAATAATCAAACATGGCGAATACTAGAAGTCAGGATTTCAAAAGCGGGGCCAATAACATCGGCACCACTGAAGAAAATAGTAATAATAACAAGATCAACAGCTCAAATAACAACAGCTCATTCAACAACAAGAACAAAAATAACAATGTTACAAGCAATAAAACCTGCTCAAATAACAATAACTATAATAATAAAAACAGCAACAGAGAAAATGACACCAACAAAAATAACAAGAAAAGGATAAACAAAAGTATAGCCCCGGGGCAATGGGAGGTGCCAAATCTCTCGTTTGAGAGCTTAACAAGCACGCAGGAAAATGCGCTCTTAAACTTGTCCCTCAACCCCTCCCCGCTACCCTTTACCCCTACTTCCCCCCCCACAAATGCCAATCCCTCTCCAGATTACTCTGATTTGCTTTTAGTTATTAACGATTTACAAAATGAAATATCTTTATTGAAACTTACTTTTCATGAATTCAAAGAGATTAGCAAACAGAAAGATAAAGAAATTAATGAACTAAAATGCAAATTAAATAAAATGGAATCTGATAATAAGGAGACTTCAAACTCTGACACACAATTACAACAAATATCGCAAATTTCGAATATTCAATCAACAGTTCAAAATATTGAACAGATTCAAGAACAACTCCAACAGGCTAGCATTAAAAACGTATTCGTTCTTAGTGGAGGTGATATTCCAGAAGGAAGAGATAATGAAGATTGTGAAGTCACAGTCATTAATACCATTCAAGAAAAACTGAAAATTAAAATAAATCGAGAAGAAATTTCAGAGGCATATAGACTTGGTAAAAAAGTCGACAATGGCGTAAGAGATAAGCGCTCTATACGTTTTAAAATCAATGTTGGAAACCTAAAAACAAATTTATTCAAAGCATGTGTTAGCGTGAAGCCAAAAATTTTTTTCCTGAATGAATACCTTACACCACAAAAGAAAAAATTACTTCATAAAGCTTTAACAATAAAAAAGGACCATCCGTCACTGATTAAAACTTGCTTCATTAAAAATGGGTATCTCTTTATTAAGCGCAGTTCATATGGCGACTTAATAAAAATAAAAGATGAATCAGACCTAGAAAGATACCTCTTGGACGTTAACTATTCTCCCTCTGTTTAAAAATAGTGATAAGTGCTAATATGGGTATTCATAATGCAAACTCTTCGGTCGCTATCGCTATTAATAATTTAATTATATTGTTAATTATGTTATTTTGCATTTATATTTCAATGGTGACAATACTATGATTATTAATTTTACTATTATTATTATCTATTTATTATTATTATTATTATTATTATTATTGTTCCATTCCATTCCATTCCATTCCATTCCATTCCATTCCATTCCATTCCATTCCATTCCATTCCATTCCATTCCATTCCATTCCATTCCATTCCATTCCATTCCATTCCATTCCATTCCATTCCATTCCATTCCATTCCATTCCATTCCATTCCATTCCATTCCATTCCATTCCATTCCATTCCATTCCATTCCATTCCATTCCATTCCATTCCATTCCATTCCATTCCATTCCATTCCATTCCATTCCATTCCATTCCATTCCATTCCATTCCATTCCATTCCATTCCATTCCATTCCATTCCATTCCATTCCATTCCATTCCATTCCATTCCATTCCATTCCATTCCATTCCATTCCATTCCATTCCATTCCATTCCATTCCATTCCATTCCATTCCATTCCATTCCATTCCATTCCATTCCATTCCATTCCATTCCATTCCATTCCATTCCATTCCATTCCATTCCATTCCATTTATTATTATTGTGTATTATTATTATTATTATTATTCCTTGTGTGTTATTATTGTGTGTTATTATTTATTATTATTTTTATTATTATTAAATTATTTATTATTGTTATTTATTATTATTATTATTATTATTTGTTGTTATTTATTATTGTTATTGTTATTATTATTATTATTGAATATTATTTGTCATCATCATTGTGTCACTTTTATTTACTGTGTGTGTGTGTTATTGTTATTTGTTTAAGAAATGGTGATAAACGTTAATATGGGTGTTCTAATTACAGGCTTTCTTCCATTTGTCATTGTTAATGGTTTGATCATGTTGTTGATCATTGTTTGTTTTTATTTATGTAAACTGAGTAGTTTGATACTGTGATTACATTAATTTTCATAGGTATTGTTATTGTTATTGTTATTGTTATTATTATTGTGTGTGTATTGTGTATTATTGTGTGTGTGTGTTATTGTTATTGTAGTTATTATTATTATTATTATTATTGTATTATTATTATTATTATTATTATTATTATTTATTATTATTATTATTATTATTATTATTATTGTTAATTGTTTTCCATATATTAATTATGTATATTGTCATTGTAATCTTTTCTATTACTATCATTATGCTCTATCTCTCTCTCTATAAATATATATATATATATATATATATATATATATATATATATATATATATATATATATATATATATATATATATATATATATATATATATATATATATATATATATATATATATATATATATATATATCACATATATACACATATATAAAATCTTGATATACTTTGATATATATATACGGTATATGCAGTATATATGAGTAGCAGTAACCTGTCATGTGTAATGATATATGATACTTGATATATATATGTTGGATTTTGAAAGGCCGCTCAGGCAGGTCATTGTAAGGCTTCATTTCCGGCTGAGATATCCATTCCATTCATTCCTTTCCATATTATCCGTATTATTCTTGGGATTCCTTCCATTCCATTGTGTATTATTGTTATTTTTATTGTATTATTATTATTATTATTATTATTATTATTATTATTATTATTATTATTATTATTATTATTGTGTGTGTTATTATTTATTATTATCACTATTATTTTCATTATTGTGTTATTTATTATTATTATTATTATTATTAACAAAAGTATGATTAGTGGTGTTTATTTGTCGATATAATGATTATTATTGTTATTATTATTATTATTATTATTATTATTATTGCTTTGTTATACTTTATTACTGCTATTATTATTTTCATTAAATATTTAAGATTATGAATTCTATTATTTCATTTGTAAACATGATTGTAGCTAATATAATTATATTGAAATTATTGTAATTTTTAGATGTAATTATGATTGGAATTGTGATTGTGATTAATTTTGTTGTATTTGTCGTAGTTGCTTTTATTATTATAATTATTATGATTATAATTATCATTACTATTATTATTATTATTGTTATTATTGTGGGTATTTTTCTTTTATTTGTGTGTGTGTTATTATTGTTATTATTATTGTATTATTATTATTATTGTTATTATTATTATTATTATTGTTATTTTAATTATTTATTATGTAATTATTGTGTTGCATTATTATACCATTGGTAGCATTTTATATATTTCCATGGAAATATTATGATTTGTTATTATATGTATTATTATTATTTATTAGTATTATCATTGCTATTATTATTATTGTTATTGTTATTATTATTTATTGTTATTATTATTATTATTATTATTGTTATTGTTATTATTATTTATTGTTATTGTTATTATTATTGTTATTGTGTGTGTGTTATTATTATTATTATTGTTATTGTTGTCCATTCCATTCCATTCCATTCCATTCCATTCCATTCCATTCCATTCCATTCCATTCCATTCCATTCCATTCCATTCCATTCCATTCCATTCCATTCCATTCCATTCCATTCCATTCCATTCCATTCCATTCCATTCCATTCCATTCCATTCCATTCCATTCCATTCCATTCCATTCCATTCCATTCCATTCCATTCCATTCCATTCCATTCCATTCCATTCCATTCCATTCCATTCCATTCCATTCCATTCCATTCCATTCCATTCCATTCCATTCCATTCCATTCCATTCCATTCCATTCCATTCCATTCCATTCCATTCCATTCCATTCCATTCCATTCCATTCCATTCCATTCCATTCCATTCCATTCCATTCCATTCCATTCCATTCCATTCCATTCCATTCCATTCCATTCCATTATTATTACATTATTGTTATTATTATTGTGTGTTATTGTTATTGTGTGTATTATTGTTATTATTATTATTATTATTATTATTTATTGTATTATTGTAGTTTTGCTGTAATTATTTTTCGTCGTTGTTAGGCTTGTCCCTATTATATGTAAATGTATTGATGTTATTTTTTACCTTGTTAACATTATTTTGCTTCTAGTTTTGTGTGATTCTATTTTATTAATGTTCGTTTTGGGATTACATTAGGCTCAGTCAACCCAAATAGGTGTAGGTTGATCAGTTTATGTGTTTTTTTGGAATCTCAGGGACACATCAATGTGTTTACTTGATTGGTGGCCCCCCTTTCAGAGTGTATACCATTAGGTTTGTGTTTTGCTACAGCTAGTATTGTTAATGTGTTAGGCTTAATGATATTGTATTTAATGATTTGTGATCTTCTGGATACATTCAGTTCCAGATTTCCAATTGTTGTGTTTGTGTATTATTATTATTGTTATTATTATTATTATTATTATTATTATTATTATTATTATTATTATTATTATTATTATTATTATTATTATATTATTATTATAATTATTATTATTATTATTATTATTATTCTATTATTATTATTATTATTATTATTATTATTATTATTATTATTATTATTATTATTATTATTATTATTATTATTATTTTAAAATGCTAGAGCCAGAGCTGGAGCCTGTTAATTTTAAAATGCTAGAGCCTTAGCTGGACCCTGTTAATTTTAAAATGCTGGAGCCGGGCTGGAGCCGGTTAATTTTTAAAATATACTTTAGAGCTTGAGCTGGAGCAGTTTAGTTTTGAAAATGATGGGGCCAGAGCTTGAGCTGGTAATTTTATCTCTCTGAAAGGCCGGAACTGGAGCCGGTTAATTTGAAAATGGTTTATTTTAAAATGGTTAATGCTGGGAGCCTGGTAATTTTAAAATGCAGAGCCAGGAAACTGGGCTGGTAGGAACTGGAGCCGGTTAATTTGAAAATGGTGGAGCCAGAGCTGGAGCCTGTTGAATTTTAAAATAAACATCCTTACCTTTTAAATGGAGCCAGATAGGCAGTTATTTCATGCTAGAGCAGGCTGGAGCCGGTTATTTTAAAATGCTAGAGCCGAAGCTGGAGCCGGTTAATTTTAAAATACTGAAACCTGTTAATTTAAAAATGCTAGAGCCGGAGCTGGAGCCTGTTAATTTAATGGTTAATGAGCTGGAGCCTGTTAATTTTAAAATGCTAGAGCCAGAGCTAGTTAATTTTAAATGCTAGAGCCAGAGCTGGACCGGGTAATTTTGAAATGCTGGAGCCGGAGGCTGGGCGGTTATTTTAAAATGCTAGGCCAGAGCTGGTTAATTTTTAAATACTTTAGAACCAGGAAGCTGCGACCTGTTAATTTAAAATACTAGAGCCAGAGCACAGATTATAAAAAGCAATATATGCATACCACATATTTCTCTTCTATTTTGCTTATTTTAATTGTTATTTTATTTTAGGATATAGTATTTTATTTTAGGATTTAAAAACTATTTGCTATATACAGTATCTTTTATTATTAGTTTTAGCGGAATTTATATTTTTGTCTACATGTGCTTTCCATTATTATCTAAAGGATGTGATTTTGAGTTTGCACATTGTCTTTGTGGACTCATTTCTATATATCAAAAGCGGTACTATTTAGTCGTGTTTGTGTAATCAAATTTAATAATCAAAATGTAAAAGGGTATAGAGGTAAATTTCTTCATTTCTTTTCAAATATTTTCACTATCAACCTATCTCTATTCTCTTTACCTTCTCACCAATCAAATTTACCCTAACTAAGATTTTAAGTGATAGATTACTAAAACCAAAAGGCAGAGTTATCTATGGAATATCAAGATCTTATTCAAAGAGCAAAAAAATCTTTGAAAACAACAAATTCAGGTAAGGCTAATGTAGATTCACAATTATACTTATATATCATTTTTTAAATCCTTATATCTTTCAAAGATTTTTTTTTGTAATTAATTTAATCTGCTTTAGATTAAATTTTCGTCAATTGTGTAATCTATATTGGTCTTAACGAACGGATTTGTTGCAAGTTCTTGATAACTCGTGCCTATCAATTGCAAATTACAATCAAACTATCTCTGAAGCTTATAGCAGTTTTCGATATTTTGTGTATTTTCATACACAAAGAAGAATTTAAAATTAAGAATCATTTAAAATTAAGGTTTATTTTAATATAAGAAAATAATAGACGGTAGAAGCCACGTGGGCCTATCGAGACTAGTCTATTGGTGTTTTTGTCCGAAGTTTAGTTAGTCTTAGTGTAATTAATTCAAAATTTGGTATGAGAGTTAGGTAAGCAATGCATCATTCCCTAACCCTTCCATTACAGTGATTTCCTAAAAAATTCAAGCTCAAACTTAGGCCTAGGTCATTTTCAACCTCAAAATTTGTTTTTTTGTGTGTGTGTGTGGTCTTCTAAACCCTTTAAAAATTCAAATCAAATAATTTGTCCTGGTGGTAGGCCATATCTCATTTTTCCTCAAAAAATTCAATTTCAAAGTTAGGCATTATAGGCCTAGATCACTTTCAACTTCAAATTTTTTTTTTTTTTTTTTTTTTTGGTCTTTAATAGACCTTTTCAAAATTCAAATCAAATAATTTGGCTTGGTGATAGGCTATCTTTCATTATTTCATCTTTCTTCAAGGTTTCATTTGTCCTTGGGTCATTCTAGCCAAATTTCAGCGAAAATGTCTGACCCAGAGATACAAGCCCTTCATGATAGAGTTAATAAAAAATCTAAGCCTATAGTTCAAGCCATTTCATCCCTCAAGGCACAAGTAAATATTTATCTTGGTCAAATAGAGAGTAGGCCTATAGATAATAATAAAGATAAAGATGCAGTTTATGTAAAGGATCTTGTAGAGGAAGTAGAGTCCTTGTTAAAAGATATTAAACAAAAGGATACAAATATAATAAAAATATATAATGATAATGAGGTTGACTCCCTCATTCCTGAGTTTCATAATGAGGAGTTGTGTAGTCAGATTCAGTACCAATGCTCGATTAAATCAAAATTAAGTGAATTAAAATTTAAAGGGGATCAAAATTCAACCCCTCCAAAAAATACTTGCTCTCATTTCAGTGAATCTGTTCTTAGGGCTATAGATTGTGGTTTCTTTGAGGGCAATGAAACTGATAAGTTTGCTTATAAAACCTTCATTTCAAAATTTAAGAGCTCCTTAGATTTACAAAAAAAATTTAAGTGAATCCATTAAACTTCATTGCTTAAAAAATAAATTAAAGGGATATGCGTCAATCTCTAATTCAGAACAGAACATTAATATATGAACTTGAGAGTTATAACCTCAAATATCTTGAGGAGGCTACTGGATTAGTAGTACTTAGCCACATAGTTTTATCAAAATTACCTAATGTGGTAGTCAAAGAAATTACTCGCAAGTTGAATACCAATTACCCTGATTTAAATCAAATATTTGATAGCTATAATGAAGTTATCAAAAATATTGTTAAAACGTCAAATCATAATAAAGGTCAAAATTTCAATCAAGTCCCTTCCCATAATACTCATTCAAAATTTAAAAATGTAAATACTTCAGATAAGCCTAATTTTAAATTTAAAAATAATGAAAATCAAAGGACGAATGAGTCCTTAAAATCTAATAATAGGCCTGATTCCAATTCTGCTTTGCAAAATTTCAAAACTCATACTAATGAAGTTAGTGGAAATGAAGCTTCTCATGGTATTGATTCCTCCACTTCTAAAATCAAAGGTTATTCGAGATCATGTAAGTTTTGTTCATCCCAAGGTCATGTGATGACCAATTGCAATGTTTATCAAACCTATGAGTTAAGAATTAAAAGGTTGACTCCCTCATTCCTGAGTTTCATAATAAGGAGTTGTGTAGTCAGATTCAGTACCAATGCTCGATTAAATCAAAATTAAGTGAATTAAAATTTAAAGGGGATCAAAATTCAACCCCTCCAAAAAATACTTGCTCTCATTTCAGTGAATCTGTTCTTAGGGCTATAGATTGTGGTTTCTTTGAGGGCAATGAAACTGATACTAAAACTGAAATAAATCTATGCCCCAATTGTTCAAGTACTAAACATACTGCAGATCAGTGTCCTGGACTTGAGGAGCAACTTTCTTTTAGTTGCCAAGTAGTTTGTAATAAAAGAAGTCATATTACAGCTCTTTGTAAGCAAAGGAAAAGTTCCACCCTCACAAATGTATGTCTTAGTTTTAGTCAAAGCACCAACAATTTATATTTGTTGCCATCAATTACTATAAGGATTGGTAGGGGTAAAGTTTCGGCTTCAGTTCGATGCCTAGTCGACTGTGGCTCACAGAGGTCCTACCTTTCTAAAAAAGTGCTGGACAAACTCAATATATCTGTAGAGAATCATCAAAGCACTCAATACGATATAAAAACCTATTTAGGTGTTAGCACCCGCACTTTGAAAGAGACTGTTCTTGATGTATATATGGACCAGTCTTGTTTCACCCTTCCTCTTTTGGTTGATGAGGATCTTAAATTAAGTTACGAGATTAAGTTCGTAGATCAGGCTCTAATTAATTTGAGAAATAAATCTTTCAAATTAGCTGATTCTGGCTATAAAGAGTCTAATAACTCATTTTTCGATTTAGATGCCTTATTAGGCACTGATTTAATAAAGTATTTCCCTCAACTAGAATTGATTAAATGTATGAGTGGATCTGCTTTTAAGTTAAGAGATGGTTCTATTATTCCATTTGGAAATATTACTAATTTTATATACAATAATCAAATAAGAGTTTCAAATCCATCATCAATTGTTCAAAATCATAATCATATTCAAAATCAAAATCAAAATCAGTACAGGTTAGCCATACTTTGGTTAATGCAGTCTTAAACCCTGTACATTCTTATTTTAATCCTTTAAGCCACATACTAAGTAATTCTGAGGTAGAGCAAGGATTAGAAAACATGTTCAAATTAGAGTCCTTAGGTATAGAAGGTATGAATAATAAATCTGAAGATGATTTGAAACAGATTGAAAAATTCAAAGGTGGTATAGAGTTTAAAGACGGAAAATATCATATAGATCTTCCATGGATTGAAGATAAACTTCCTTTGTTGCCATCAAACTATAACATTGCTCTTGCAGTGC
>JABUQX010139935.1:15000-17500 GCA_015478945.1 Trachelipus rathkii
ATGCCTGGCCTTTTTCGGGATGTTGACCTATATATATATATATATATATATATATATATATATATATATATATATATATATATATATATATATATATATATATATATATATATATATATATATATATATATATATATATATATATATATATATATATAGCCTATATATATATATTTATATATATATATATATATATATATATATATATATATATATATATATATATATATATATATATATATATATATATATATATATATATATATATATATATATATTTTTTTATTTATTTATTTTACATACACTTTTCCCGCTTGTGCGGGGTAGTGGTACATACAGCCACTCTTACTCACACCTCCACTACTCTCGCCCTCACACACCTCCTCCACCCCACTCTATCCCCCGCCAACACCCTACCCTCTTCCTCCCTCATCCCTCCCTCCTCCAGCATCTCCTTTATTCCATCCATCCACCTCCTTCTTGGTCTCCCCTCCTCTCCTTCCTATTCCCTCCGCCTCCCAAACTCTCCTAACCACTCTCTGTTCCTCCATTCTCACCAAATGTCCATACCATCTTAACATTCCTTTCTCCGCTCTTCCCACCAACCCATTCCTCCAATCACATCTCTCCCTCACCACCCTATTCCTAATCCTCTCCCTTCTGCTCACCCCACAAACCGCTCTCAACCCCTTCATCTCAAATACTTCCAACTTCTTCCTGGACCTGGCATTCAACCCCCACGTTTCACACCCATACAACACCGCTGGTACACAATTTTTTTCAAACATACTTATCTTAACTTTCTGTGATAAATCCCCCCCTTTCCATACTTCTCTCAGACCACTCAAAGCTCTCATTCCTTCTCCTACTCTATGATCTATCTCCTCCTTCATCCCTCCCCCCTTACCCAAATCCATACCTAAATATCTAAACATCTTTACTTCTTCCAAAACTACACCCCCCACTCGAACCTCTAACCCCTCCCCTCCTCTCTTTCCTCCTCCTCAAACACTAACACTTTACTCTTACCAGGATTTATTTTAAGCCCCTTTTGTCCGCACATTCTCTCAAACTCCCTCACCAAATACCTCAATTCTTCCGCGTTCTTCGCCACTAGGGCAGTATCATCCGCAAACAGTATCATGTTCACTACCCTTCTATCATTCCCATTCATCAATTCCACCCCCCTCCCCTCCCTCACCATTCCTCTGCAAACACTCTCCATAAACAAATTGAATAGCCACGGCGACATTACACACCCCTGCCTCAGTCCTCTCACCACCCCAAACATCTCACTCTCCCCTCCTAACACTCTCACACACATTCTACTATTCCTATAAAAGGCCCTAATACCTTTACCTAGTTTACCCCCCACTCCATTTTCCTCCAGTACCCTCCACAATTCACCCCTCTCCACTCTATCATATGCTTTCTCTAAATCTAAAAAACACCCATACACTTTCCCTTTCCTCTCTATACTTTTCTCCACAAGCATCTTTAGTGTGAACACCTGGTCCACACACCCTCTACCCTCCCTAAATCCTCCTTGTTCTTCACCCATTCTTCCCTCCGTTAACCCTCTCACTCTCTCAATCAGGATTCTACCATACACTTTCCCTACCACACTTAATAGACATATACCTCTATAATTCCCACATTCCATCCTATCCCCTTTCCCCTTATACAGGGGCACCAAACATCCATCCTCCCAATCCTGTGGTACCTCACCACTCCTCCAACATATATTATATAACCTGTACAACCATTCCTCCACCCCTATACCTCCATTCTGTAACATTTCCATTCTCACCCCATCCATACCTGCGGACTTCCCTTTTTTTCCTTTATTCAAAGCCCTACTAATTTCCTCCATTTGTATTTCATCCTCCCCCTCCCCCCCCAATTCACCCCCCATCCTCGCCTCTTGCAAAACAACCTCCCCTCCCCCACCCACCTCATTTAGTAATCCACTAAAATACTCCCCCCACCTCTTCCTCACCTTATCCTCTCCTCCTATCCACTCCCCATCTCCTCCCTTGATCCTCTCCCCCAACCCCTCTTTCTTCTTCCTTTTTTTATTTACTTCTTTCCAGAACATCTTGCTTCCCGATTCAAAATCTTCCGTCACCTTTCTACACCACTCATCTTTTGCTCTTCTCTTCGCCCTCTCCACCGCCCTCTTTGCTTCCACTCTAACCCTTCTATATTCTTCCCATCTATCTTCTCTCCTATATCCCAAATATTTCACATAAGCCTCCTTTTTCCTTTTCACCACCTCCTTCACCTCCTCACTCCACCATTCACTCCCTTTCCTTCTGCTTACACCCACCCTTTTTACTCCACATACCCCTCTAGCCTCTTCACATACCGCCTCTTTAAATCTCATCCACTCCCCCTCCACCTCCCCAATTCCCGTCCCTCTCACATCTCTCCACCTATCCTCCATACCCCTCTTAAACTCCCTCTTACACACTGTCACCTCCAATTTTTCCACCTTTAT
>JABUQX010139935.1:25000-27500 GCA_015478945.1 Trachelipus rathkii
ATAATTGGAGGCGACATAATAACAAAAATAACAATGACAATAATAAATAAAAAAATAAAAATAACTAACAATAATAAAATAAATATAAATAGTTAAAAAATCTACGGAACAAATATTTTTGAAGCACATCAGATATACATTAATATATTAGTTGAAACTGAATTTCACTGCAAGGTTCTTTTAGTGCTATTAAACAGTTAAAAAGTAGAAAACAGGCATCATTCGTACTTTAATATATAAAAACATTGATGAAATGTCGAGTGGTTCAGAAATCTCATCATGAGATACCAACACTCGACTAATCTCATCATAACCCTTCTACAGGAAGAAGATACTTAATAGGATAGTGTCCGTCCACAATGATTGAGATCTGTCAACTCCATGAAGTTTAAAGTATTGACCACATAATTAAATAATAAATTGACCCTTATCGTTTTTTCTCCATGGAAGGATCTTATTCATTCTACAATTATTACATTTCTTCTCATTTTGCGTCTGTGATAAAAACTAAAAACTAGCTTTTTTTTTAAATTAAATAATACTTATTAAAAATAATTGGAGGCGAGATAATAACAATTACAATGACAATAATAAAAAAAATAAAAAAAACAATAACAATATAGAAAAACATTTAAATATAATATAAATAATAATATTAATAATAATAATAATTAATATAAAAAAACTGTTAAAACTGTTAAAAAATCTACGGAACAAATATTTTTGAAGCACATCAAATATACATTAATATTAAACAGTGAATTTCACTGCAATGTTCATTTAGTGCTATTAAACAGTTAAAAAGTTGAAAATAGGCATCATTTGTACTTTAAATAATAATTTAAAAAAACATTGATGAAATGTCGAGTGGTTCAGAAATCCGTTTGTGGGCCATTAACACTCGACTAATCTCATCCTAACCCTTCTACAGGAAGAAGATACTCACCTCGATAGTGTCCGTCCACAACGATTGAGGTCTGTCAACTCCTTGAAGTTTTAAAATATTGACCACATGCATTGCATAACGTTTTTTCTCCATGGAAGGCTCTTAATCCCTCTACAATTATTACATTTCTTCTCTTTTTGCGTCTGTAATAAAAACGATGGAAAGTTTGGAGTTGAGTACCATGGTATAGAATTATTTGCGGCTTAATATGTGAAAAATGGTGCAGCTCCAGATGTAGGATAGACGGCTATCTTTGGGATGAAATGGGTTTTGAGATTGGCAGAGTCAAATTTGGAATCATTTCTCGCCCTTATATTTTATCACCAACTGCATGGCATGGATTCAGCAAGGTTGGTGAAGTAGCTGGGGTCCATGGCTACCCACAGTTTCTTGAGAGCCTCCTTCAGATCGTTGATGCTGCTTGGTCGTGTCTCTTGAACCTTATTTTTCATTACATTCCAGGCATTTTCAATGGGGTTGAGGTCTGGAGAATTACCAGGCCACTTATGCATAAAATAATCACAGCCATGAATGTCCCAACAAGTAAGTTGTTGTTATTCCAAAACTTTAGTATACTTGCTTCCTTTCATAGTTTCACCCTTGGGAAGGAAGAACAAACCTGCCCTGCCCATGTTTCCACTGAATGAACCCCATACCATGACACTCTCAGGGTGTTTCACAGTCTTAACGGTAAATCTGGAGTCGTATCGTGACACACACTACTAGGACGACGAACGATCTTTGAGCCTCCTCTGACCAGCCTAAAAGTACTTTCGTCACTGAACATCACTTTCTTCCACTGTTCCGATGTCCAGTGTACATATTTCTTACAGAAATTCACCCTTTTCTTCTTCATTGCTGGTGTGAGCATTGGTTTCTTTGCAGCACGGCGACTTGGAAGACCCAGGTCCTTTTGCAGGCGATGCCGGATTGTCCTTGTTGCGAGGTTCTTGAGGAGCTCAGGGTGTTTATTTTTTAGTTCGACGGCAGTTATAGCAGGATGTGACATAACTTCACGCTTGAGAATAGTAATACCAACTTCCCTTCTCTAGCAAAGTCAAAGCACGAGACTTCTCCTCCATTTTCAGCTTTTTCCGACCCATTGTGTGCAATAGGTGTAAAGTTGTATGAGCTTAAACTTATACGAAAGTCAAATAACACTGGGTGGCACGAGCGCATATAATACCAACTTCACTGCACGAGCACACAACGCTCACTGAGTCTTAGATGGGTAATAGATGTTTTCTATGAGTGAGAATCAGGAGTCCAGCGCGATTACGCTCCGCCCACTTTTTTATGGCAGGAATGGCAAGTAAAATATTTATACGGATTTTCTGTGGTAGTTTATATTAGATTAAAGTCATTATATTGGTTGCTTAATAATAATAATAATAATAATAATACACAATAATAATAATAATAATAATAAAATAATAATAATAATAATAATAATAATAATAATAATAATAATAATAATAATAATAATAATAATAATAATAATAATAATAATAATAATAATTATAGTAATTATAGTAATTATAGTAATAAATTATA
>JABUQX010139937.1:2500-17450 GCA_015478945.1 Trachelipus rathkii
TATATATATATATATATATATATATATATATATATATATATACATACATATATATATATTGAAGTTTGAACCTCATTGTCCTAATTCCAGTTTGGAAACTATTCCAGGTAATTGCTACCTAATATCCAGACAAGGGATATATATATATATATATATATATATATATATATATATATATAAATATAAAAAAAATATATATATATATATATATATATATATATATATATATATATATATATATATATATATATATATATATATATATACAGAGTCCTTGAAATATTACATATTTTAAGGGAAAAAAACACCCACTTAAAACTTTTCAAACTAAAAAAAAATGAAATTAGTGTAAATGCAAAAGCTGAGGTATATAATTTATATAATTTCATATTCAAAATTATATAAAATTTATATATATATATATATATATATATATATATATATATATATATATATATATATATATATATATATATATATATATATATATATATATATATATATATATATATATATAAGATAAGGTTGTATTTATATAGAAATATATATATATATATATATATATATATCAGATGGAAATATGCCAAGACTTTCAAAAGTTACCGGTCAGAGAAGCAGCTTTAACGAAAAGTTTTCTAGATCAATGGTCAGCATGTCCTAATATTTTTTTACTTTTTTTTCTAATTTGTGTTCAAGAGTTTATCGGGCGAATACATGTTAGAAAAATGGAGAGTTAAAAAAAAATTACATTAGCACTCCTCAAAGATTAGGTAAGAGACATAAGAAAGAATTCAGAATAGTATGGTCTTTTGTAATATCTGTAATATAAAGTGTGGTAGGATACCATTAGCAGGGCAGGAAAATACGGACACACATTAATAAATATATAAGATGCGACGAAAGGCCCTAGAGATATGGACAGGCATCAATAAGTATGTTAAGATGTGACGAAAGGCCCCTAGAGATATGGGCATTAGGTGGGCATCAATAATTATATAGGATGTAACGAAAAGCTCTAACTCTTTCACGTTTTTTAAACTTGTGGATGAACCCACCATTTACATATGAGAAGTGACGTACTCCTTACAGCTACCAATGACGCTCCTGTTCAAAGCAAACAATAGCGACTTTGTGAAAAGTGTTAAAGATGTCTCAGAATCCCTTCCTTCTTAGAAACCTTTTCAAACAGGAAGGTGATCAATCTTTCCAAGAAAGGTGAGGGTAAAAAGGAAACTCGAATATCAAGGCCAGCGGGAAGGTTTGTGTCACGGCGTGTTTTCGAGTAGGTATGTATGAAAGTTGTGTGGAATAGTGACCTAGAGCAAATGCATGAAGGAATGAGTTTTGGGACAAATCTAAATTTTAGCTTCCTTAATTAGTGATACAAAAAAAAAAAAAATAGTTCCCTAGCCATTAAAAAACAACTATTTTATCTGCCTCAATTAGTGATACAATAATGATTAATAGATATCAACCAATTCAAAGTCACCTGATAAGAGTAATGCAAAGTGGAGTTACTAGCATAATAATAATAAAAGTGGATTAAAGATAAAGTTGTCACTAACAAACATATAAAAGAATAGGTAATAGAAGAGAGAACGAAAATCAGCAGAATTAATAGAATAAAAGAATGGCATATGTTTTCAACGGTAGCTAAAGATATAGAATGAACAGAAAGAAAAT
Organism: Trachelipus rathkii; assembly: GCA_015478945.1. Taxonomy (NCBI): domain Eukaryota; kingdom Metazoa; phylum Arthropoda; class Malacostraca; order Isopoda; family Trachelipodidae; genus Trachelipus; species Trachelipus rathkii. The sequence continues at coordinate 4,184 of JABUQX010139937.1, forward strand.
CGAGAATAGTTCTCGACATGTTCAGCGTATTAACAAGACTCATTAATATATATATATATATATATATATATATATATATATATATATATATATATATATATATATATGTGAATATATATATATATACTCTCTCATATATATATATATATATGCACGTGAGGGAGGGGTGGATGGGTGTGAAAATGGTGCGGTTGTTAGTGGTTCTCCTTGAGCAGAGGCAGAACTATCCCAGCAGCAGCAGCTTGGCCAGGGCAATGAAAATATTTTAGTCGATCTTGTGATAAGGATAAGGATCTTTAATTATGAATTCAAATAAACAAATCATTCCTTATTAATCTTTGATCAGAAGTCGGTTCCAGGATCGGATCGAATCCATTCACAATCAATCATAGGTACTAAAACCTAAAAATCATCCAAAAAAATTAGAAATGTCAAATATTTTTTGACATTATGAGCGAGCAAATATAATTGGTAGATTACCAAAATAAATAGTGACAACTTAACAAAAACCAAGAGTTTCACTTTATTAAAAACAATCTTATTTATATTCTCCCAAAACACTAAGAGTTGAATTATTACCACTACCGTGGTAAAGAGTAAAGTAATTGACTCACACGATTGAACGAGCTTTTTGACGCGTCATGCGGATCCTAGGAAGAAAACTCCACCCCTCAAATAGGACAATGCCCATGGGGTGTGTATACGGTATATATATATATATATATATATATATATATATATATATATATATATATAAATATATACATACGCATATATATATATATATATATATATATATAAATATATATATATATATATATATATATATATATATATATATATATATATATATATATATATATATATATATATATATATATATATATATATATATATATATATATATATATATGTCCTCATATATATATATACTCTTTCTATATATATATATATATCTCTTTCCTATATATATATATATACTCTTTCTTTCTCTCCATATATATATATATCAAAACACAAAGAGCCACCTTAACAACCACACTCTACCAAAACACCACAAAGATACTCATTTTCCTCCTTCAAACGACTAACACAGTCACCTTTCCCACTAATCAAACATCAAAGCAACATTTATAACTGCAAATCTCTCACTATATATGACTAAGATCTTGTCCTAAATAACGAGACTTATTATAACGGGAAATCTAACAGGAACTTTGCATCAAAATGAAAGTTTACGGAATAATAAAAAAGTATGTAATTTATTCACAGTTACAACAACAATATAATTTCATGAATACATAAATACTGTTTTCTGCATTTTCTATTATATATATATATATATATATATATATATATATATATATATATATATATATATATATATATATATATATATATATATATATATATATATATATATATATAAGTATATATATATTCTATATATATATATATATATATATATATATATATATTTCTTGTTCGCATCTTCAGGCTCATTAAAACAAAATAGTTGAAGAGTATCATGGTATCCCTGACCTCCTGCTGCTTTTCATCCTAACCTTTCCCCTCCCTGCCCCCCCCTTTTTTTTTTAATTAGTTTTCTTTTTCTCAATAAAAAAAAAAACAGGACTGAAAGGGAATATATGTAAAAAATTGAGCGTTTCCTATTTCATTTTTAAACTCTGGGGAGAAAAAGAGATCCTAGAAATATATATAAATTAAATCAACAAATTTTAAAAATTATTCATTTATTTATTTATTTTTCGGTAAATTTAAATAAAAAAAAGTGTAAAAAAAATTTAATAGGTAGTTTTCGTCAAAAGCATAAAAAAAACTAAATGTCATATTTCACGAACACTGATTTTATTTTATGTGGGACTAGACGCTTTTTTTAACAATGGTAAAAATAAAATAAAAAATAAAACATAAAAGAACCATTTTGTCAAAATGAAGGGCATCAATACAGAGAGAGTTGACTACGACAAGGTTAGATTTAAAGATATTAGATTTAAAGCTAATTTTATTGAATGAAACATTCATCAAATCAAATGGACCTACCACGCCGCCATCTGGTTTGTTTACATTTTTTTTTCATAAGCACGTCCTAAATTCGGCAAGCACGGGGAAATAGCAACCTTACAGAATTAAGGAAATTCCTTACGTTTGGTGAGCATTTTTCTAAATTTAAGCTAAATTTGACAAAAACGAACGCAAACTCGAGCATTTCTTACGTTTCGTAATCACAAATACGAAAACGGCTTTATTTTTCCGTATTTTCCGTACAATACTGGCGCAATATACAAGAGTATCTTGAATAGTCTATTACGTATACAGAGTACTGACTATAAAAATGTCCAAAATATATTTAGAGGGGGAAACATTTTATGGGACATAATGAAAGGAATGAAAAATTTATTGTTATAAAATAGGATAAACTTTTAAACTTGCAAAATTTACACTTCAAACCCAATTAAATAAAACATGGCAACTTTTCTAAACTAACAAACCCAATCAAATAAAACATGGCAACTCTTCTAAATTAACAAACCCAATCAAATAAAACATGGCAGCTCTTCTAAATTAACAAACCCAATCAAATAAAACATGGCAACTCTTCTAAACTAACTTTGTAGAATATTTTTTCAAATCTTTTAAGAACTTTGCATTCCGGGAAAGAGACATCAAAATACCTATGGTAATAAAATACTAATTTTATTGTTTTTCATTGTAATTCGCGATTGCTTTAGAAAAAAAAAAGCATACAACATTGTCTGCATATATATTTACATTGCATAACACTATATATATATATATATATATATATATATATATATATATATATATATATATATGTATATGCTCATATGGGTTCATGGTGCAGAATGTTTTCCAGCTGTAGTAAACGGTGCTCAGGCACTAACAGGTGAGTTGAGTGGGAGAACATTCATAAGTAATTAATTAGGAGGTGTCAGTGAGCCCAAAACGTTGGGTTTTGCATGAGAAAACGGCTTTTGGTTCTACCGAGTGAAAGAATCAAGGTAGGGTAAAAATAATGTTTTAGGGTAAAATACGTTCCGTGATGGGTTTGTTTTCATATAAATTTTGTGTATATAAAAACAATGTCATAACCCTGAGACAAAAAGGGCGGTAAAACGCAACCTAACCTATATGGATTTATAAAAACAATCTAACCTATATTGATCGACGATGCAGAAATTTCGACCTAACCTTCATGAATCAACTTCGCCGTAACACCGTTTCTCTTTTCGGGTAAATGTTTGCACAGAAAATATCCCTAAACGTCGCTTTGTCTCGGGCGCTGCCAAACGCAAGATTCGTAAAAAAAGTACGATATTATTAAATAATCAGCTTTTTTTTATTTAAAATTTTTTGATACTGTTTATTCACACTGAAATTTATTGTTAGTATCATATAATAAAAATATATATATATATATATATATATATATATATATATATATATATATATATATATATATATATATATATATGCTATACTCATATATATGTAACATATAAAATATCTCCTCTCTCCTCAGTCCCCGTCCATCCATCTTCCCTGTCCTCTCTCTCTCTCTCTCAATATCACTCTCACTGTCAGCCTTTCCATTGTCAAGTCATGTCTTGTCATAAAAACTATTAATGCTTTACAGTAAAACAGGAATACCATTGCTGGAATGCTGGATCCCAATTTAGTGCTGGAAATGAAAAAAAAAAAAAAAAAAAAAAAATATAAGAAAATATATCTCAAAGGAAACTATTAGCTACAGCGAAAAAGAATACATTTTAGGAATACTAATAAAAAATTCACATAGGAAAATGTAAAAAAAAAAAAAAAATTATTATGAAATTATAGTAAATATGATTAGAGGCCTATTTAGAGACCTTTTATTGGTTTCTCGTTAAAATAAATAAGACTTTCTAATTAAAATTGCTTTTTTCTAAGGGTGCTATACCGATGTAGAGTCCAGGGTGGGGCCATTCCCCCCCCCTCTTATTTGTCCACCATTCCTCCACCCCCCCATTTGTCCCCATTCCCATCCATTACCCTTCTCCACCCTCTCTCTCTCCTGCTCTCACTAACTCTCTCCTCCTCTTTCTGCTATATATATATATATATATATATATATACCATGTCCCCTGCTCCTAAAAAATTGCCAATATTTATTTTATTTATTTATTTATTTTTATTTTTTTACATTTTCCTATCTAAGATTTTACCAGGTTTAAAAGTATTCCTCCTCTCTCTCTCTCTCTCTCTCTCCCCATTCCATTCCTGTCCTCATTCCATTCCTGGCTCCATTTCCTTCCTCTCTCTCTCTCTCTCTCTCTCCTCTCCTCTCTCTCTCTCCTTCTCTCCTCTCTTTCTCTCTCTTTCTCATAACATACTGGCGATCAGAGATATTTGAAGAAATACGATCGTTTCACAATCCCTCTCTCTCTCTATATATATATATATATATGGGACTTGATCAGAAGAGATTGGGCGTGTGACTAAAGAGCCTGGGGTTGAGAATAAAATGTTTGTGGTCGGGTTTTGATTTTACCAAGTCAAGTCAAAAATAAACAGCACTAAAAAGTCAAATTAAAGTCGATGAAAATTGGTTGATAAAATCAGAAGATCGGCTTTCCTCAGTCGAGACAGGAAAAGTTGCCAAATGTTGAATTTTTTTCTTTTTCACTAAAGAATATCCACGGGTAAACAAGAACGATAAGAGAGTCGGGGTTTCTCGACACCACCGAAGGGGACGACGGGGGGGAACTTCGTCCCCCCTCTGTCCCTCCGTCAGCTCGAAACTTTGGAAGAAGGATATAAAAGAAAAAAATAATAATTTCTTCAATTATATTATAAAGCGACATTTGGCAACTTTTTCTCCCGAGACCCCGCCCGAGACTGCAGCTTTCAAGGTCTTTCAAGTCAATCAGAGCCTGCACTTTTTACTAATTATTTTAGGGGTTATTAATAAATATTAGAATAAATTAATTTTTTTTGAACTGCGGTAAAAGTAACTCTCTAATTAATAAAATATTAACCCCAATACTAAAATATTTATTCTCAGTTTCTAGACCCATGCAAGATCTTTAACCTACTACTCTATATATATATATATATATATATATATATATATATATATATATATATATATATATATATATATATATATATATATATATATATATATATATATATATATATATATATATATATATATATATATATAAAAAAAAAAGAACTTCTAAAAGTATTTTACTCGGATTTTAGCGAGGGGAGACAGCAGAATTTGAGGGGAAAAAATTAAAATTCCCTTTCTGGCAACTCTCCAATCTCAACAACCAATCAGAAACTACAATAGTTGTCACATACGTGATTTAAGGAATATTTACAGAGCCTTTTCAAACTGAATGAAAAAACTGGAAAACGAGGTTAAAAGTACGAGCTGTTATAGTATATAATTTTTTTTGTCAATATCACCTCGTTTAAATTTTTCATATATGAATATTAATTAGAGGCAAGTGTACTAATTAAATTAAAATTGTGAAAGAGGGGGAGGGGGTGGGAAGGGACATTCGCGGCCATATTGGATTTTGAATTAAATTTCGGTACAGGAAATACCGAATGTCTTTAGCCTACATATGAGTTTTGACTATGGAAGGAATGGTCTATGAAAAGTGAAAACAAACGAAAGAAATCTGAGAGGAGAGCGAGAATATATATATATATATATATATATATATATATATATATATATATATATATATATATATATATATATATATATATATATATATTTATATATATATATCTATATATATAAAAAGTTGTTTTATGATTTAAAACTAATGAACACCCACCCTAGAGTAGACCGCATAGATATCAGCTGTCGGGGTCTTTCGGCCTCAGGGGGACGACAGGGAGGAGTTCGTCCCACCCTCCTGTGCCCCCCATCGGCTCAGCCCCCTAAAATGGGCCAAAAAAAAAAAAACAAATTTTCCGGTGAATAAATGGCAAAAAAAAAAAATACCTTCTAAAATTTTCCGTAGAATCCAAATATATTTGTATTACTGAAGGTGTTGCAGTTCTCTAGTTACATGATGTCCCCTTTGAAGTCTTACCTATATAATCCTGATTATATGGATTTGAAGTCTTACCTATATAATCCTGATTATATGGATTCGGTTATTTTTTTTATTATTATTTATATATTGTTACTATAAATTTAATTTTTATATATTTTAAAGTTTCGTATTGCTTTATCACCATTTTAAATTCCACCACTCACCGTCCTTATATATATATATATATATATATATATATACTCTCTCACTATATATATATATATATATATATATATATAATATAAATATATATAAGGTAAATGATCTAGCAAATACAACAGGATTATAGTTATAAATGAAGCGTTACAAAAAAAAATAAAGAAGCGGACTTTACTCTTCCGTTATAGTGCGCATCTTTTTGAGCCTTCTCAAAATTACGGAGTGATTATATATATATATATATATATATATATATATATATATATATATATATATATATATATATATATATATATATATATATATATATATATATATATATATATATATATATATATAAGCGAGGTGGGAATCCTGACCACAGACCGAAAAGATTTCTTTAACTTTCATTCAACCTCATTTTTTAATTACTCCAATTTATACTTTTCTTCTAAATTTTATTTATTTATTATTATTATTATTATTATTATTATTATTATTATTATTATTATTATTTATTATTATTATAAAATACTAGTTTACGGTTTTATATCCGGACATACTTTAAAAAAATCATAAATTTAATAAATCTCTGTATTTTACAAAAAAATGTTTAAATGAATTGTTAAACAAAAAACTAATATTTAATTTGCTAATATTTAATGATAGTAATAAACGAAAAAAAAACATACACATAGGCACGAAATATGTGTTATACTAATATATCAAAATGTATTTAGTAGATAAACTAAATCAGGGGAGGGAACCCCTCGCCCACAGGATCATCTGATATCGCCCTCTGAGGAAATTCTCTAAACCTATACGACTAAATCTCAAATATTTTAAATACTCGAAAATAAACACTCCTTAAAATGAATATTTTCGAGAGAGAGAGAGAGAGAGAGAGAGAGAGAGAGAGAGAGAGAGAGAGAGAGAGAATCATCCATCTCAATTAATTAAAATTTAAGATAAGATATTCTTTTAACTTTAAAACATTATACTCTGCTTTCTTTTATTTCTGTATTTTTAAATTTTAAAGCATTGTAACTATCTGTTTATATATAATTGACATTTATTATAGCATTTTAATGGTTAAGTTTACTTTGTGTGATCACATCCATAACCATGAATTTGTAAAACTACAGAATTAATTGATTGCGCCCTCAGAGGTTTTTATCCATATGCAAATCCCCCTTGGTATTATAAAGGTTCCGCACCCCTGAACGAAATAGAACAAGAAAATAAATAAAATATATTATTAAACTTTATACTTGTATAATACACGGTTATCTTTAATCATTCCACACATACATATACACACAGACCTACATAGTTTTTATTACATACACACAATTGTTGCCATTTTCTCAATATATCCCCGACTAATGGTATTTTGAATGTCCAAACTACATTGCATTATTAGATTATATATCCTTTTAAAGTCCCAGTACTCTACCAGTGTCTGTAGCCTCACTGTAATGGGAGGCAAGTTTATAAACAAATATCGTAAAAATGACAATCTAACTAGTTTTTTTAAGAAAAAAAGAAAACTTTAAAAATATAAAAATTGCTTAACGAAGGAAATTTTTTTCGATTATACAAGGAAAAAAATAAACATTTAAAAAAAAATCACTCAAACTTTGTCATTATATTGAAAGATATATATATATATATATATATATATATATATATATATATATATATATATATATATATATATATATATATATATATATATATGCTATATATATATATATATATATATATATATATATATATATAATATAATAATATGTATGTAATAATAAGGGTTTGCTGGTGGTGAGAATTTTCCACTTTGACTTTCAAAGGATCGATGCTGGATCCACATCGGACTCGCGACAATAAATTGTGAGCCCCATTGAAAGAGCACCAGGTGCGTTGGCTATATATATATATATATATATATATATATATATATATATATATATATATATATATATATATATATATATATATATATATATATATATATATATATATACCTCACTATATATATATATATAAGCGGATATTAGCTTGCATGTTTCTAAACTCTCATATTTAAATAAAGCATTTCCTTTTGTTAAAAAAAAAAATAAAAAAATACACACACCAACTCAGCCCTTTAACACTTCATTGCATTCAATTACGTATAACTTGAGCGCATAAAATGTATGTGTGTGTGTGTTTGTGCTCTAAGGTGTGGGGGAAAGGATTCTAAAAATATAACTAAATGAAGCTCCATATTAGCATGCATTCTACTGTTCCATTTATTCCTCTCTCTCTCTCTCTCTCTCTCTCTCCTCTCTCCTCTCTCTCTCTCTCTCTTTCTCTCTCTCTCTCTCTCCCCCCCTCTCTCCTCTATATATATATATATATATATATATATATATATATATATATATATATATATATATATATATATATATATATATATATATACATAAACATATATATATATAAAATGCCAATCTAGATTCTTTTCCAGATCATTAATGTAATCTTAAAAAACTAATAATGCACAATTAAGATGGAATACATTTCAGGGATCAATGATAAAACGTTAAGCCCTGAAACTGATGTGGGGTTGGTATAAATAACAATTAATATATTTCGATTAGCAAAATAAATAAAATTCTATCAAATCTCAATCTCTAAAAACAGTTCATTATAACAGGGTCATAAATTTGTAACGGGGTTTGAATAACCAAAAACTACTTTCTCATTTACACTAACTTAAATTATTTATTTATATATATATATATATATATATATATATATATATATATATATATATATATATATATATATATATATATATATATATATATATATATATATATATATATATATATATAATATACGGCACTAAGGGGCTCGAGCCGACAGGGGAACATAGGGGGGGATGTTTTCCATACCCGTAGAGGGGTGGAGGACCCCATGACACCCAAATACAAAGATTATTTTCTAATTCAGTGAGGGTCTCCAAAGTGGGGGGTACGCAAGGTGATACTTGGTTACACCAAGAAGTAGGCTCACGATCACTTACGAGTGTATGATCGTTAGTATCACGTGAGTACGAATTTCTCCTCATTGGTCGCTGTTTGGTTTCTCGTCCCGGGGTGATATTGTATTTGTATTATATTGTGAGGTTTATGGGTGGGCAGCTTATAATTAACTCGTTTTAGGGTACGCGATCAAAAAAAAGTTTTGGGATCAGCTGCTCTAATTGCCCTTCTTCACCCACAACTCCCTAATATGTTCATTTTCATTTTATCAATTTTCTCACTAACATTTCAGGATTTATTCCCGTAACTAACACTTTTACCTTAGATCTATAACTCTTATTCCAGACATAGTTCACTACTATACACATTAACATGTAACAACCATACCGTCATGCAAAATAGCGCACTCAAGGCCGCTTCCCCATCCACATCCACCGGGATTTAATTGCACAAGTGCGCTACCATTCTAACTTTCTTACTACGTTGCCATCATCCCAGTCCCTGTTCATCCAATATATATCCTAAATATCTACTAGAGATTCGAATGCTTTGAACTGATTCTCACCATCAGCACTGACTTCACACTGCAGACTCTCCTCACTCGCTACCATAACCTTACTCTTATCTACAATTACTTTCAAACCCCTCTACCAAACCTGTCAAACTCTTTTAGTTCACCACACAGTTAAATCACCCCTCATACAGCTAAACAGAATACCCCTCCATTTCATAAGCCATTCTAAAACCTTTCCTGGCACCCCCCACCTCTAATTCTTTCATAATCCCATCTATGTACAAATTAACTTAGGAGACATAACAAACACATCCCTGCCTCACTATGCTATTAATATTATTAAACCAATCACTTCTGACTCCATTTATTTCTTACACACAGCTTCCTTTAAATGTCATCCTTGCATGCTTTTTTTTGAGGTTCCAGATTTCAGAATCCTGCCACCCACCAACACTTTGTACATCACCTAACACCTGCCACAGGTTTCCCTATTAATCCTGTCATCGCCTGTTTGCCGTCCATAAAACCTAAGCACCAAAGTTTATGGCTTCTTCCTCTCCTCCTTTTTTCTCAATGAGGTTGTTGGTTTCGAAGTAATAAAGGGTGCAGTCCACACATCCCTCTTTCCACCCAGCCTAAAGAGGCATCCTGTCGTTTCGCTGCCAATCGGTCAGCGTTACTTTCGATGCACTCTCTTTCAATAGTAGCGCAAACCTTCCCATCACCCAGCATAGATGGAGCTAATTCCCTATGGTTGGCGGTTCCCCTTAATCACTCCTTGCCCATATGTAAAGGTGCTATTGCTCTCTTCAATCTCTCGGAACCTTAATAGCGGCGCTTTGTTGCACAGCTTGCCGATCCGTTCCATTCCATTCCTTCCTTCCATCCTTCCATTCCTTCCACCACCATTACATTCTCCATCCATTACATTCCTTCTTTCCTTCATGTTACAGATTTTCAGTCATTTCCATCTTCCATTCCGTTTCATCAGTTACAAAGCTTTGTCTTTCATTATTCTATTCTGGATTCCACCACTCTCAATCTTTAACCTTCAGCTTCCAAGAAAAGGTTTCCAAATCCCACTTGCAGTTCCCATTCATCCTTCTTCCAAACTGTTTCCGTTCCTCATTTTCCTATGTATGCAACTTTTGGTCTTCCTTTTTCCTCCCATATAATACTAATGGATCTTTTTTTGAGACCTCATCATTGGCTTTTATCGCATTCAACCACACCTCTTTTTTTTTTAACCGCTTGCATCACCACTTCGATTTTCCACCATTCACTGTTGAGATTCTAACTTCCTACTTTAGCACATCCACATACTTCTCTTGTACTACTAACAAGGCTTCCTTCATTTGTGACCAGATTTGTTCGGTTTCATCTTTGTTCACATTCAACTGTGGTTTATTTGCAAGCGCTCTTAAATAGTTTTCATATTACCCTTGTTCATTTAAATTCTCCTCTTTTATTCAACCTCAGCTTCCTTACCTCTTTTTCTCTCCATCCAACCCCATTAACTTATTCTTGCAGGCATGGTCAGGTGTATTTATCACTGAGTTTAACATCTATCACATATATGCTTCCAGTATCTTCTTCAGCACGAAGTCAATCATACTTTTCGCCCGATGCCATCTGCCCACGGCTGATGCTTGTTCTGTTGAGTCGTTTTGAAAGGCTCCCCACATACACCTCTTTCCTCACAAGAAATTAATCGCCATCCTACGTTTCTCGCATTTCTCCACCATTCCATCCATTCCACCACCTAATCATCTGGCTCCCTCCCTCCTTCCATTCCAAGTCCACATCCACCCTCCATGAATGGTTCCTTCCACATACCTTGACCCTTTCCATTTTCCATTTCTTCATTAAATTCTAAGAACTCCTTACAAAACAAAATCCACCATGGCTCTATGCCAAATGTCACTCATCAAAATCCCTTCCCTCCCTTCTCCTCCCCCTGTCATTCCTCCACTCCAGCGCACAAACACACATTTCACACCACACTACTCATCTTTCTGGTGCATTTAACATTGCCGACCCAGCCGAGAAGATCAAATTGCCAGCACCATTCATCCTTCACCTCTCCTCTTCTCCTCGACAGCATTCCATCTGGCTTCCTTCCATCAATTCCTGCTATATATATACTCTCCTCTCCTCTCACTACTCACTCCATATATATATATACTCCACTCTTTCTCACTCTTTCTATATATATATATATATATATATATATATATATATATATATATATCCCACAACTTTCACACATATAATATCCACACCAAAGCTTAATAACAAACAATTTTAATTACTAGTTCATTCATTAATTTACTCATTTACGTCTTCATTCATACTAATATAAAAATGCCCCCCCCCACACACACACCCTAGGCCCCAAACCCCTATCACGTTCAAGTTCCTTATCAAGTCTCTTTTTATAACCCCCTTTCCCTCCCCCATTTCTCACACTTGAGTCACTTAACAAAGCCTTCCCTTATCTCGAGAAACCCCTTCCGCTTCAAATTTTCTCACAAGTCACATCTTTCCTTCCTCTTTTTAAAACCCTTCCCCCCACTGCACCCCGCCGACCTTTTATCCTAGTCCTAATAGTCTCAAAATTACTTTTCCTATAACCATATTATTCCTTACCTTTTAATTACTTATATTAAAAGGAATGCAAGCCATTGAGTGATACGCAAATTCAGAAAATCTTCCAAAATAATAATAATAATAATAATATAGTATAATATAACCACAATGATAATTTTAAAAACAATTTTCTCTATCAACAAAGACGACACTCCACATCCTCTCTCTCTCTCTCTCTCCTTCCTCTCCTCTCTCTCTCTCACTCTCTTTCTCTTTCTTTCTTTGTCCTGTATATGTATATGTATGTGTGTATGTATGTATGTATGTGTAATAATATGTAATAATGTGTCTTTCTCTCTCTCTCTTTACCCTTTCATCCTCTCTCTCTCTCTCTCTCTCCCTCTCTCTCTCCTCTCTCCTCTATATATATATATATATATATATATATATATACTGTATAAACAACTTAGTTCTAAAAATGCTTTGACAAGAATAAAAATGTTTATCTGTAATAATAATAATAATATAATAATAATAATAATAATAATAATAATAATAATAATAAATAATAATAATGTTCATTAAGAATTTGTTAGGTATTTATGGTCATTTAAATTCAAGTTTATTCAAGTTCATATCTAAAAGTTCCAAATGTACCTCAACTGACCGAAAACAAATAAAAAATATAAATTAAAATAAAAAAAATAGGTCAGAAAGTCTCAAATAGGTTCTCGGTCAAAAACAATCAAATAAAACCTGAATGAACAAATACAGGGCTATTTAATATATATATATATATATATATATATATATATATATATATATATATATATATATATATATATATGCTCCTC
>JABUQX010139938.1:15000-22500 GCA_015478945.1 Trachelipus rathkii
ATATATATATATATATATATATATATATATATATATATATATATATATAGTTTAATATTATATATATATATATATATATATATATATATATATATATATATATATATATATATATATGCAATGATTTAATAGTTCATCAAGTTCTAAGTAAAAAAATTTAGTTTAACTTTTACTAGTCCTTCTAGAAAGGAGTAATTTATATGTTTAAATGGGAACAACAAATGAATTATTATATAAAAGGATTTTTATTTTAGTAGAGAAATCAGAGCAACACCTGTTGCAGTAAAAGTCTAATTCTTCTTCTTCAAGAGAGAGAGTAAATATTGAAACAATTACATTAAATGATGAGAAAAGATTTGCTAACTATTAATTAAATAAATGTATTTTGATTATTTTGACCCATGATAATGTTGCCTTATGAAATCTTCCTTTTGCAAGTAGCCATTGACGTGTGGCGGCAACATGTCTAATAGATTTCATTTTTTATATATTGCTCTGATCTAGCCAGATAGTGTATTTGAAGTGCGCATTTAATACTCCATTGAATATGATTAGTTCAATGGAAACTTACTCATTGATGCATATTCTTTTTGGTACATCTTCTGAAGAAAACGAAAACGAGTTAATAGAAAAAAATTACCACCTAATGTAAAGATGTCAATCTGAAAAGTTGAAATTACGGCTTAAATGTAGATCTTAAAATATCTTCCAACAAATACAACCACTAAATTCTTTAATTGGTGTCACTTACACACGCACATGCACACACAATGTCACTGCAGGGTCAACAAATTTAAAACATAAGTATCTAAATTTTGGAAAGTACTTAACTTGTAGAGTAACGATAAAAAATGATGTTATATAAATGGAAGAAGTGAATACCTTGGACTGATAATAGAATAAAAAATAATGAAGACCTTTAACATAGAAACACACACACACACTACACACACACACACACACACACATATATATATATAGCATATATATATATATATATATATATATATATATATATATATATATATATATATATATATATATATATATATATATATATATATATATATATATATATATATATAAACAAACGACACCTGAGATAATAATTATAGCTTAGAAGGTAAAATTAATAGCTAAATTAAATTAAAATTCAAAATTGAAAGAAAAAAAGTACTGATAGTAAATAATCATGTATAAAAAAATTTATATATATAGTTATATATATAGTTATATATATAGTTATATATATAGTTATATATATAGTTATATATATAGTTATATATATAGTTATATATATAGTTATATATATAGTTATATATATATATATATATATATATATATATATATATATATATATATATATATATATATATATATATATAAATATATTAATATTATTATTAGTATTATACATACATACATATTATTATTATTATTATGTTGATTGTTATTATTTTTGAGTTATTATTGGAGTTATTATATATTATATTATTATATATATATATTATTATATTATTACATATTACATATTACATATTACATACATGGTATATATATTTATATATATATATATTATGCGCTATTATCATATTATTATATTATTATTACATATGATATACATACATACATATTATATGCCATATATTGTTATATACACTACTTATTATATATAAATATATATATATATATATATATATATATATATATATATATATATATATATATATATATATATATATATCATCAATCACTGTTATCATAAGAAATGCCTGAAGATAAAATAAAAACTTTTCCTGAACTCTTCCATAGACGAGGGAGCAAAAGAAGAAAAACTGCTAAAAAAAATTATAAATAAATAAATAAATATACTTCTGTGTATATGTATATACAAATAGGTTAAAAAAAGAATTAATTAAATAGATTAAAGTTTTACCAAAGTTTTTATTAAAATTGAAACTTTATTAAAATATATGTTAGAACCCGCGTCGGATAGGAAGGAGGAGGAAGGTGATGGGAACTTTACTACTATCAAGACCTAATAACGCGAAAAGATAATAAAGTTGGTTTTGGAGTTCTCGGAGAGTTTTTAAAACTATTTATTTATTTAATTGGTTTAAAAAACCATTAACGAATCATCGATCTGGCTTGCAGATATTTCCAGTGCAGCAAATAAGTTCAAAACTCTCTCTCTCTCTCTCTCTCTCTACTCTCTCTTCTGAGCTCTATATTATTGCTATACATATTACATATACATATATATACATATATATATTGGTTGGTTATATATATATATACATATATTATATATATATAAACTGTATTATACATATTATATTACATATATATATATATATATATATATATATATATATATATATATATATATATATATATATATATATATATATATATTATTGGTTGACTGGGACAGTCTAGATAGGCTTATGCTGTATATATATATATATATATATATATTATACATATAAACTGTATATATATATATATATATATATATATATATATATATATATATATATATATATATATATATATATATATATATATATATATATATATATATATATATATATATATATATATACATATATATATATTATATATGTTAGGGTATGGTTGGTTGCTGGCTGGCTGGTTGGCATATTGTTGATATTGGCTGCTGGTTAATTATTGCTATTATATATATACATATATATATATTATTATACATATTATATTACATATATATTGTTATATAGGTTACAGTTATTATTACTGGCTATTACATATACATGTATTATTGGTTGGCTATTGGCTATTATTATTACATATACATATGCCATTGTTGGTTATAAGCTGTTAGCAGCATGCTGAGCATAATACATGGCTGCTGCTGCTGTTATACATATATATATATTATTATATTATTATATTATATATATATATATATTACATACATATTACATATATATATATATATTGTTATTATATATACATATATATATTATTATATATATTTATTATATATATATATATTATTATTATTATTATTATATATATATTATTATATATATATATATATATATTGTTACATATTATATTATTATTATATATATATATATATATATTATATATATATTATAATATTATTATTATTATTACATATTACATATATATATATATACATATACATGAGAGTGAGTTATTATTATTATACAGCATATTATGTTATATTATTGTTATATTATTATATATTATATTATATATTATGTTATTATATATATATATATTATTATATTATATATTATTATTATATATATACATATTATTATTATATTATTATTAATATTATATTATATTAATATTATTAGTTGTTATTATTATTACATATTATACATACATGTTATTGATACATATTACATACATATATTATATACATATATATTATTACTACATATTACTACTGTTGTTACTACATACAGCGCAGCATACATATGCTGGCTACTATACATATAAGGTTGCAGCTATTATATTATTATTATTATTATTATTATTATTATATATATTATATATTATTATTATATTATTATATATTAGATATATATTATTATTATTATTACATATACATACATATATTATTATATTACATACATATACACATATTATTATTGTTGAATATTATTGAAAGAAGAGGCATATACAGATATATATATTATTATTATTATTATTATATTATATTATATTATTATATATATTATATTTATATATATTATTATATATTATTATTATTATATATATTATATTATTATTATTATTATTATTATACATATATTATTATTATTACATATATATATTATATATATACGTTTTGACTGTGATGTGACAGGTTGTATTTTACTGAGCTCCAATGGGTTGATTAATGTTCATAATGTTTTAGCTATTTTTCCCATTAAGTGTGTGTATATTAACTGCTAGCCTCCTGTTTTAATTGCTTTTAACTATTATGGTTTTAATTTTAAAGAATTATAATCCTTATAAAAGATAAGTAATTCGTTTTAATTTTTGTTTTTGAATTTTTTTAGTTATGTTAGATAGTCATAGTTAGTTTTTAGAATTGTAGTTACGTAGTTTTGATAGTACTAGGTTATATATATATTATTTTTTTTTCGTCTTTTTAACTTTAGTTTTTAGTTTTTAGTTTTTAGTTTTTTTTATTTATTTTAAAAGGGTTTTTGCACAACACCTGCGTATTTAGTTGCATATTATTTTAATTTATACATATTTAGTTTTATGTTGAATGATTGTAATTTTTTTTATTCGTAAATTTGTTAGGGTGTGTGAATGCGTGTGTTTTAAACTTTCTAGATTTTTTTCAGTTTTACATATTTATTGTAAATACGGTTTTAGCATTTTAATCATTTACGTTTTTTAGTGAATGAACAATTTTAATCTGATTTCAGCTTTCGTTTTTTGTCTGTCTGTTTTTGTCTGTTGTTTTTGTTGTTGTGGTTGTGTGTGCGTGTGTGATGGCAGGTTTGCACAGACGCGGGCTCTCTATCGACTTTACCAACATCCGCGGCTTACTCTCTAACTCTGCATCCGTGGAACACCACCTCTCTAACTCTAGCCCCAACCTTTGCTCCTGTCTGAGACCCAGATGGCTCAGTTCATCCTTTAACTCGTTTAATATGTCCAACTATAACTTATTTCATAATTTCCGTCTAAAGGGTGGAGTATGTGCCTATGTTAACATAAACACTCCTGTAACACGTCTCGTGAATCTCGAATCTCCTAACTTCGATGTTCTATGGCTTAAAATCTTTCTTCCTTCTACTACAATAATCTTGTGCTTCTGCTACTGTTCTCCTAACAGAACAGATTTTCACGCCTTTTTTGAATATCTTACTACTTCTCACGAGACTGTTATATCTTCTCATCCAAATACTGAGGTCCTCTATTTAGGGGATTTCAATGTACACAACACTGAATGGTTGGGGTCCTCTCATACTGATTTGGGTGGGGAGGAGGCCGAATCATTCAGCATTCTCAACGATCTGGAGCAACTAATTAAAGAACCCACACACATTCCGGATCGTCCTAACCAACTCTTGAACACACTTGACCCATGTTTCACCACTAGTCCTTCTCTCTTAAAATACACCACTTTCGCTCCTATCGGTAAATCTGACCACAACAACCTTATATCTCTTAATTTTAATACTTTCTCTCCAACAGCTCCATCCTGCCCTACTCGTTTTCTCTCTCTGGCACTTTTTGATCGGGCCGATTGGGGGGCTTTGCGTCGCTTCTACGCTAACTATAATTGAATGACTGCTTGTCTCTGCGACGCTTCGACTTCGCCGATAAGGTGGGGAGCCGTAGTCGTTGATGGATGAGCAGGTTCATTCCTTCTGACTAAATCTTTCTCTCCTCATAATCCATGGTTCGATCGTGCTTGTTCTCTGGCCATTCAGGCTAGAGACAGTGCGTATCGGGAGTGGAAAAATTCTCGTTCTCCTATCACTCTTGCTAATTTTCATTCTGCTAGAAATCGTTGCAGGGATACTCTATTTATAAAGCGTGAGTCATCAAACGAAAGTGCGCCAACCTCCTTGGTTCTCCTACTATCACAAATCTGTCTAGCTCACAGACCAACAAATAACTCTAACTCATTCTTTTAAATCTTTCTTCCTCCTCTTATTCGCTCTGATGGTTCTGCTGCTAATTCTCAAACTGAAAAGGCCAATCTCTTCGGCCTCTATTTTCCTCTAACTCAACCCTGACGATTCTGGCATTCCTCATCCTCCTCCTTTTCCTCTCAGGTGTCCTGCCTTTGCCTGTGATTACATACGATCGGGGTGCATGGGCTCCTGGAAATCTACGAACGGGGTGCTAGAAGGCGGGTGGCCTGGGTGGCATTCCTCCCTGAGTTTTGAGGGAGTGTGCTTCCCTGCTGACCCCGCCTCGTTCAACTTTATTCTCTATGTCTCAATACTCACACACTTTCCCCTCAGTGTTGGAAGTACGCACATCACATGTCCAACCGATTCCGGAAAAAGGTAGCTGCTCTGATCCATCTAACTATCGCCCTATAGCTCTCACTCTTGTATTCTATCTAAGATCTTTAGAAACCCTTCTCAACTCTCATTTCTAGATCATCTGGAATCTCATTCACGCTGATCGCCAGTATGGCTTTTGGCGCTCGAGGTCTACTGGCGATATACTTTCCTATCTTTACTGATTTATGGTTTTCCTCCCTTAGGAACCACATGGGAGACTTGCGTGGTGGCGCTTGGACATATCCAAAGCATTTGACCGGATATATGGCACGCGTCACTGCTCCAAGCTCCCTTCCTTTGCTCTCCTCCTTCACTTTGCTTACTTATGTCTAGTTTTCCCTCAAATCGCTCAATGTCGGCTGTTGCTGACGGGGCGACTTCTTCTTCTTTTCTGTTAATTGTGGTGTTCCTCAGGGTTCTGTCTTATCTCCTACTTTATTCTTACTTTCCATTAATGATCTTCTCACCTGCACATCTAACTCTATCCACTCTATGCAGATGACTCGACTCCTTCATTCTTCAACTCATTTCAATTCTGCTCCTCTTACTTCTAGAATTGCCTCTCGTCTTAATCTTTCCGATTCTATTCTCGCTGATCTGACAGATTCTGGTAACTAGACCCACCTTGAGAATTAGGTAATCTTAAAACCAACTACATAAACTTCACTATAATCATCACTTCAACTGATTCTTGACTGGTTCTAAGACTCTGGATTGGCATCATTTTGGCTAACATGAATAATACTGTGAACTTACATCATAATCTGCTGCTAGGGTGGCTTAAAGAAACTGGGGTTCTGTTTAGACTGCGACTTTTTTTCCTCTTTTCAGTTGCTTCAGCAGCCATACAAGGGCCTCATCCGCCCTTGTGTGGAGTACTGCTCTCATATCTGGGGGCTCTGGTTTCACCTGGCTTTGGACAGGGTCGAGTCAAAGGCCAAAAGACTTATAAACTGTTCCGTACTTTCCACTTCACTTAATGACCTCTATCTTTGCGGCGCGATGTTGGTGCTTTATCT
This sequence comes from Trachelipus rathkii, assembly GCA_015478945.1. Taxonomy (NCBI): domain Eukaryota; kingdom Metazoa; phylum Arthropoda; class Malacostraca; order Isopoda; family Trachelipodidae; genus Trachelipus; species Trachelipus rathkii. Next base: position 22,079 of record JABUQX010139938.1, read on the forward strand.
CTTCTATAGGTACTGCAGCGGCAGGTGCTCGAGGGAACTTTGTCACTCACGTACCTCCACCTTTACGACGTTCTCGTAGCACAAGGTGTGCTGTGTCTGCGCACGAGTTTTGTGGTGGATATTACAACTCGTTGGGCCAGTTCGCCGCGGTGCTTCCTTTTTCCAGCCACTTCTGTTCTGCGTGGAATCTCTTCCATCTTCTGTGTTTCCTGCTGAATTTAATCTCCCGCACTTCAAAAGCCTGCGTCTGTGCTCATATGCGTGATTTGCGTTAGTGTACTCTGAGGGCGTGCAACACCCTCCTTGAATAGGGCTTTTCGCCCGTGAGTGGCGGTGACAAGTGTAAATAAAAAATAAAAAATCTTCTCCACATCACGGGTAGGTAAGGATACAAACGTTTATATGCATATATATATATATAT
>JABUQX010139938.1:27500-32500 GCA_015478945.1 Trachelipus rathkii
ATATGTATATATTAGTGTCCTGAAAGCATCATGCATGTAACTAAAAAATTATAAAAAGCTACAGGAAAAAAATAACATTTTTGATTTTTTAGCAAGCAATTTCATCGATGAAACTTAAAAAAAATTATTTTATTCTAATATTTATTAATAACACCTTAAATACTAGTATAATCTTAGATGTGGCAAGCGTACAGTGTGATTGACCTTGAATCCCTGCATTACTACTTCACGAGAGCAAGAGTTGCCAAACAGTATTTTAAATTTTTTACGCTTCGGAGAAAATGCTATTTTTCTTTTTTATTTTTCTAGGTTCGATGACGGAGGGACAGCAGAGGGGGACGAAGTCTCGTCGTCCCCTGGCAGGGCCGAGAAACCCTGACTCTATCCATCGTTCTTGTTTACCCGTGGATATTCCTTTTTTAATTAAAAAGAAAATTCAACATTTGGCACCTTTGCGTGCTCACTCGGACTACTCGAGCTTCTTCGTATTTTTCTCAGAAAACGGAAATATCATACAAGTTTTCAAACATTTTAACCATTTTAAATTTTTCAAAAGCGTTAATTTTTTTTTTTTAAATTTCATGAATAAAAATGTTCCCTGATTAATAAATGCCATTTTATTCTCTCCAGCAGCTGCTATAGTCTTTTTTTTAGTCATACGTACGATGCTTTCGAGGTTAACTGGCGTGCTACACATGGTTATATACATATAGTTAGCGATATATATATATATATATATTATTATATATAGATATTATATATATATATATATATATATATATATATATATTAGATATATATATATATATATATATATATATATATATATATATAGGCGAAATTACGATAGAATCCTTGTAAGACAATAGCATGCAGTGTCTTAGAGTGTATGCATCTCTGTAAGAGGCTATTGCAAACCTCCTGCATATCACTTTGCATTAATGGTGGTCTACTTCATACTTACACAATGTACATTATTTGAAAGTCAAGTGTTTGGCGCCTCTTTTCCTTCGCGGAGGAAAAGAGTGCCTAACGAACAAGGGTTATGATTGGTGCCTGGGTCCTGAAGGGACGCCACAAAATCATACCCGGGAGTTGAGTAGCAACCCTCTTAGTGAGAGGATGCCCTACGTAAATTGTTAGATTTAACAAAAGGCCGGCAGGTCTATTTAGGATAGGGAATTAGTGCATTTATCTTATTAGTTAGTCTGTGAAATTCATAATAGTGCTAACGTTGATATATGCCCATCTATTATTCGCCCATTGTTTTAATGAAAATCATCTTTGTATTGTTTATCTAACTATCACAATAAACCAACTACGAGGAAAGTGCTCTAATTAATCCCCCATTCTATGACTGTCGAAGTGATTTCGGCCTATATATATATATATATATATATATATATATATATATATATATATATATATATATACATATATATATATATATATATATATATATATATATATATATATATGGACATTATATCGCATGTTATTCCTGAATTTTTTATGCGGGAAAAATGGTAAAAAATAAGAAAGACTAGGTTGGGTTGGGATTTAGGTTAGGTTAGGTTAGGTCCTTGTATACCCAAAAATTTAATGTATTTGCCCTAAAATTATTAAAATAACGATACATTAATTATTGATTTTCGCTCCTGGAGTCAACCACTTAAAAATAGACTATATATATATATATATATATATATATATATATATATATATATATATATATATATATATATATATATATATATATATATATATATATATAAATATATATATATATATATAGATATAACTATATGCCTCCAGGGTGTACATCACAACATCTTTGTCTTCCATTCTATTCCACCATTGGTTTATTCCATTCCATGTCCCTCCATCCATTAATTCCATTTCTAATCCTACTATTCCTTCCTATTCCATAAATTACTATTCTCATTATTTAAAATTTTATATTTCATATTTATTTTTTTACTCTCTTTCTTCCACTTGTTTTATAACAATAGAGTTATATATATATATATATATACTTACTCTCACCCACTCTTTCTCTCTCTCTCTATATATATATATATATATATATATATATATATATATATATATATATATATATATATATATATACAGATATATTTATATCAATTTTTGTTAATCTTTCTTGCAGAATTAATAGACGTTTGTTTTTAAAAGTTCCTCACTGTTAAAAGTCTATCTTTATTTTACTTATTGTTATTATGTTGTGCTGTGTTTAGTGAAAGTGTGTGTGTGTTTTTGAAATCATATTTTGTTTTAATTGAAAGGTTTATTAAATCATCACTGGAAATTATTTATTCATTTCGGCAAGGTTCTGGGATCGGAGTTTCAAAAGTAAGTTCTAGTTTAAGTTTTTCATTTTTTTAACGTTTTTGTAGTTGTAGGTTTTAACAAAATTTAACTGCCTATTCGAGTGGTGTTAAGTTGCATAGGTTTTAGTTTTAGTTTTACATTCTACAGTAATTGATTTTTTTAGTTAATTTGGCACTTGGAATTTTTAATGCTAAGATTTGAACATGTTCAATTTTATCTCGTGTTCTCCTTTGGTTTTAGTCTGTTTTTTGTCTTTGGTTTTTATGTGTGTGTATGTGTGATTTGTGTATTATTGTGTGAAGATGGCGGTTGCACCAAACGCGGGGCTTCTATTGACTTACCAACATCCGCGGCTTACACTCTAACTTTGCCTCTGTGGAATACCACCTCTCTAACTCTAACCCTAACCTTTTGCTCTTGTCTGAGACTCAGATGGCTAAGAATTCATCCTCTAACTCGTTTAATGTATCCAACTATAACTTATTTCATAATTTCCGTCTGAAGGGTGGAGTGTGTGCCTATGTAAACATTTATACTCCTGCAACACGTCTCGTGAATCTCGAATCTCCCAACTTCGATGTTCTGTGGCTTAACATTTTTCTTCCTTTTATTACAATAATCTTGTGCTTCTGCTACTGTTCTCCTAACAGAACCGATTTTCACTCCTTTTTTGAATATCCTTACTACTTCTCAAGAGACTGTTATATCTTCTCATCCAAATATACTGGGGTCCTCTATTTAGGAGATTTCAATGCATACAACTAAGGTGGTTGGGGTCCTCTCCATACTGGTTGCCAGGTGGGAGGGAGGCCGTCATTCCAGCATTCTGAACGATCTGGGCAACTAAATCAGAACCTATACACGATTTCAAGATCGTCCCAACCAATTCTTGAGCACATCTTGATTTATGTTTCACCACTAGTCCTTCTTTCTATAAATGTACACTACCTTCGCTCCTATTGGTAAATCTGACCACAACCTTATATCTCTTAATTTTATTACTTTCTCCAACAGCTCCATCCCGCCCTATGCCCTATGCGTTTTTTCTAGCACTTTGATCAGACTGGTGGGGGGGGGCCTTACTTTACCTTCTACGCTGACTTTAGTGGGTGACTTCTTCGACTATGGTGACACTTCGACTTCTGCCGATAAGGTGGAAGCTGTAATCGTTGATGTGATGAGCAGGTTCATTCCTTCTTCGACTAAATCTTTCTCTCCTCATAATCCATGGTTCGATCGTGCTTGTTCTCTGTCCATTCAGGCTAGGGACAGAGAGTATCGGGAGTGGAAAAATTCTCGTTCTCCTACCATTCTCGCAAATTTTCATTTCAGCTGAATCGTTTCAGGGATACTCTTCGACTAGCAAAGCGTTCATTAAATGAAAGTGCGCTAACCTCCTTGGTTCTCCTTCTGACAAATCTTTCTGGCCTCTTGCCAAAAACATCTCTAACAACTTCTGTAAATCTATCTTTCCTCCTCTTATTCGATTTGATGGTTCTGTAGTTGCTAATTCTCCAACTGAAAAGGCCAATCTCTTCGGCCTCCTATTTTCCTCTAACTCAACCCTGTACGATTCTGGCATTTCTCTTCCTCCTCATTCTCCTCTCAGGTGTCCTAAGCCTTTGCATGTGATTACATATAATCGGGTGCATGGGCTCCTGAGATCTATGAACGTTAGGAAGGTGGGTGTGGCCAGGATGGAATTCCTCCCCGAGTTTTGAAGTGTGCCGTGGCGTTGTCGTTCGGACACTGTTCCTCGCTGTAGTGGTGGAGCATGCACATGTCAACCTATTCCGAAAAAAGGAAGCCTCTGACCCTTCTAACTATCGCCCTATAAGCTCTCACTTGTATTCTATCTAAGATCTTTGAAACCCTTTCCAACTCTCACATCATAGATCATCTGGAATCTCGTTCTCTTCTTTCTTTTCGTCAGTACGCCTTTCGGCGTTCGAGGTCTAATGATGATATACTTTCCTATCTAACCGATTTATGGTTTTCCGCTCTTAGGAACCACGGGGAGACTTGCGTGGTGGCGCTTGACATATCAAAGCCTTGACCGGGTATGGCAAGCGTCGCTGCTCTTCCAAGCTCCCCTTCCTTTGGGTTTTCCTCCCTTCTCTTCCTTACTTATGTCTGGCACTGCTTACCAAGTCCTCAATATCGACTGTTGTTGAGCGACTTCTTCTTTTCTGTCAATAAGTGGTGTTCGTCAGGGTTCTGTCTTATCTCCTACTTTATTCCTACTTTTCATCAATGATCTTCTCACATGCACATCTAACTCAATCCACCCATATGCCATGACTCGATCCTTCATTCTTTAACTCATTTCAATTTTGCTCCCTCTTTACTTCTAAGAATTGTCTCTCGTGTGAAATCTTTCCGATTCTATTCTCGCTGGTCTGGATAGAATTTCCGGGTGGCGAGATCATCTCAACCTTGTAATGAATTTTAATTCTTAAAAAAACCCAACTTTACAAATCTCCCTCTCTAAGGCACCTTCTAGCTTTCCTACCTCTTTCGACGGTTCTCTCATCTCTTCTGTTGACAATATAAACATCCTTGGCCTTAACATAAAAATAAAAAAAATGTCTTGAAAATCTCACATTACAATTGATTGCTAGACCTCAAAGAAACTGAGAGTTCTGTTT
>JABUQX010139940.1:0-12500 GCA_015478945.1 Trachelipus rathkii
ATGAAGAACACAATTGGGAAGTATCAAAGATTTCAAAATGGTGACCTTCCTGATGGGTCTACAAGGCAACTTTACCAAGTTTCCCTGTTTTCTTTGTCTCTAGGACAGCAGGGCCTCCGCAGAACACTACCAAAGGCTGGATTGACCACAGCAGATTGTGTTTAGTGTAGGGAGTAACAATATCAAATTGGATCCTTTGTTCGACTCCCAGAAAATATTGTTTCAACCCCTACACATAAAATTTGACCCCATGAAACAGTTTGTCACAGGAGTCATAAGGAGTCTTCAGCCCTCATCTACCTACAAGGCTTCTTCCCTAAGCTGTCTGAGGCAAAGGTCAAAGCTGGTGTCTTCGTCGGACCACAAATAAAAAATATCATAGAGTGCAAGGAATTCCCGAAGAAACTGACTAGGACAGAAAACCCAACTTTGAACAGCTTTGTTGCAGTGGTTCGTGGCTTCCTTGGGAATCACATGATCGAAAACTATGGGGAGCTTGTTGAGACTTTGGTCAGAAACTACGCCAAAATGGGCTGCAGTATGTCCCTCAAAGTCCATATTCTTGATGTTCATCTTGTTAAATTTTAGAAGAACATGGGGGCGTACTTAGAGGAACATGGCGAGCGATTTTACCAGGACCAGGATATTCTGGAATTTGAACGACGCTACCAAGGACCATATAACGATAACTTATCATTAATATTATATTTATTATTGATATTTAGTTATATTTTAATTACAATTTTTATATTTTAGGTTCCTGATTTGGGAGTATAATAAACATTACTTAAGAAACCTCATCTTATTGAAAATTTAACAAAATATTACTTACGTCTTAAGTCTTCCCTCAGGAAGGACTACTGCCTGTACCATAGCAAAGATTTTCACGCAGTCCTTTCCAGAAGTACACCATCCTCCATCAGCTGACGCATCGCGGGCAGTCCATGTCTTCTCAGGGCTCTCTCCACGCAATCTCCCCATCTTCTCCTCGGTCTTCCTCTCGGCCTTACTCCCTTCACTATTCACCTCCACTTTCTACTCGCGACTCGTTCTCCAGGCATCCTTACTATATGCCCCCACCATCTCAGTCTCGCCGAATCTATCCTGTTCGACACAGGCACCACAGTAGTAGGAAGGGGATATTGGACGTGTCCTGGGCCCCCGCAGAATCCTAGGATTTTGACCGACCTTTTTGACCTTTTCTGACCGCGACCTTTTTCGACCTTTTTGGGCCTTGACCTTTTTGGGCAACCCAAATTTGAACCCTAATTTTTTGAGAACCTAATTTTTGAGAACCCTAATTTTTTTGAGAACCTAATTTTTTGAGAACCCTAATTTTTGAGAACCCTATTTTTTGAGAACCCTAATTTTTGAGAACCCTAATTTTTTGAGAACCCTAATTTTGAGAACCCTATTTTTGAGACCCCTAATTTCACTTATACATTTACCCATAGGCACTTACACACGCAGATTTACTTACACTACACACACAGCAACCCCTAATTTTTGGCAGCCTTTAATTTTTTGGCACCCTAATTTTTTGGCACTAATTTTTTGGCAACCCTAATTTTTTGGCAACCCTAATTTTTTGCAACCCTTCGAAGAAGGGTTGCGCCAAACGGTTGCGCAGCAACCGTTGTACGTACCCCACCCTAATTTTTTCGACCAACCTTTGGTCTTCCATGGGTCATTTTTTGACCCACGGTAATTTTTTAGCGTTCCTTTAGGGGCTAAGCCCCTTTTTGATGTCTTAACCTTGTTTGACCATGATATTTCGGCCTTGACCTTGCCAGATACCATGGGTCAATTTTGGCCCACGCCAATTTTTTGCCCACTCGTGGCCCACCCGTCACATATTTCGTTCCTAACTTGAACGCATGTATGGATCTATCCTAACTTGAACACACACACACACACACACACACACACACACACACACACACACACACACACACACTTACACTTATACACACATTCACTATGACACTTATACACACATTCACTATGACACTTACATTTACACTTATACACACGTACAAACACACTGCCAACCCTTTGGTCGTCCATGGGTCAATTTTGACCCACGGTAATTTTTTGTCCTTCCTTTAGGGACTTAGCCCTTTTTTGATGCCTTAACCTTGTTTGTCCTTGCCCTTTGCTTCAAAGCTTGACAGATACCATGGGTCAATTTTGACCCACGCTAACTTGAGGGCTTTGATGGTTCCCAATCACCGTAAGAAGTATCTAGTGATGTTCTATTAGTGTTCTATGAGTATTAGATGAGTGCCAGGTGAGTGCCAGGTGAGTGCCAAGTGAGTGCCAATGAGTGCCAATGAGTGCCAAGTGAGTGCCAATGAGTGCCAAGTGAGTGCCACATAGTGCCAGTGAGTTGCCACATAGATTGCCAACTGAATGCCACTTTTTCAAGCCTTTTCTAGCCTCCCCTGAGCCTAGAATAGCCCTAATATGGGTGTCTACCCCTAGGTAATAAGGTATGAGGAATCGATTGGTGTATATTACAACCTGCTAGGTTGCTTCCTACTATGAGTTAGTATTTTTATAACACTTATAAGCACTTACACTCGCCATAGACACTTACACTAGCCCATATACACTTACACTCACACGCACAGGTACACTTACACTTACACTCACACACTCGAAGCTCAATTTTGTTGCCTCATCTTTGATGACTCATCTTTGATGAAGTCATCTTTGATACCACCTATATTGATGATTCATCTTTGATGACTCATCTTTTGTCTACCTCTAGATCATAAGCTGCCCACCAGGCCGCAGCAAGCCCCCTCCACGCAAAGGATGGAGGCCGCCCCGGCAGGTGCGACCCACGCCGCGCGAATGAAATATATACTATAAGTCATTCATTTTTATTTCATACTTAAACATTTCAAAGAATTTCTTTTCAAATATACTATGAGTCATTCATTTTTATTTCATACTTAAACATTTTTTATTAAAAACATTTTCGCGAACCTAAAACTGTAACTCATTACAGACCTATTATTTAACACATATATATTTATTAACATTATTTTTACTTAATACTTTTTACTTAATACTTTTTAATTTATAAATTTTAAAAAATTGTATGTAAAAAGAAAAAAACCAGGTGTCATATAAAAAAAAAATTTTTTTTTTACTACAACTGTACGAAATTTTAGTAAAACAGTAACATTACCCTAAAACAGTAAAATCAGTAAATCAATAGAGGTGACACCTAACACCCAAAGGGATTAGTATGCTTTGTTTACTGCTTTACTGCTTTAACTCATGTTTTACTCTTTTAACTCTTCTTTACTGTTTTAACTCATATGTTTTACTGCTTTAACTCATATATTTATTAACATTACATACCTTAAAGCAGTAAATCAGTAAATCAATAGAGGTGTTACCTAACACCAAGAGGGGATTAGTATGCTTTTGTTTTACTGCTTTACTGCTTTAACTCATGTTTTACTGCTTTAACTCATGTTTTACTGCTTTAACTCATATGTTTTACTGCTTTAACTCATATATTTATTAACGTTACATACCTTAAAGCAGTAAAATCAGTGTAAATCAATAGAGGGTGTTACCTAACACCAGGGATAGTATGGCACGTTTTACTGCTTTACTGCTTTAACTCATGTTTTTACTGCTTTAACTCATGTTTTGCTTTAACTCATATGTTTTTACTGCTTTAACTCATATATTTATTAACGTTACATACCTTAAAACGCAGTAAATCATTAAATCAATAGAGGTTACCTAACACCAAGGGGATTAGTATGCTTTTGTTTTTACTGCTTTACTGCTGCTCATGTTTTACTGCTTTAACTCATGTTTTTACTGCTAACTCATGTTTACTGCTTTAACTCATATATTTATTAACATTACATACCTTAAAGCAGTAAATCAGTAAATCAATAGAGGTGTTACCTAAGGGATTAGTAGGCTTTTGTTTTACTGCTTTACTGCTTTAACTTTCTGCTTTACTGCTTTAACTCTCTGCTTTACTGCTTTAACTCTCTGCTTTACTGCTTTAACTCTCTGCTTTACTGCTTTAACTCACATGTTTTACTGCTTTAACTCATATATTTATTAACATTATGTTTTTTATTTTGTTTTAATACTTTTTATTTATTTTATTATTATTTTTATTTATTTTTATTATTATTTTTATTATTTTTATTATTTTTATTTTTATTAATACTTAGTGTTATTTACTTCAAGCCTATTGTTATTATTTAGAACACACACACACACACACACACACACACACACACACACACACACACACACACACACACACACATATACACATTCACTATGACACTTATACACACATTCACTATGACACTTACATTTAAGATAGAATCATACATTTACTTATACACATGCGGTCACACACACACACACACACAACACACACTTACACTTATACACACATTCACTATGATACTTATACACACATTCACTATGAACCTACATTTATCCATAGACACTTACATTTACACTTACTCACACACAGATTTACTTACACTCACACAGGTTTACTTACACTCACACACAGATTTACTTACACACAGATTTACTTACACTCGCACACAGATTTACACACACACACACACACACACACACACACACACACACACACACACACACTTACACATATAACGTATAATTTATTAAAACATTTTATGTTTTAATTAAACACGTACATTTATATTACTCATTCAAATATAACTAAAATTATTTCAAAGTTTCTTAAAACTTCTATAATAAATCAATCATTATCTTTGAACAAAGAATTTATTATTAACTGTTAATACTTTTTGTTTATAAATTTTATAACTATCAAGTTTTTAAAATAACTTTTTACTAAAAAATTTTATGAAATTTTATTAAAAACATATATTTTACATTCCTACCTTAAAGCAAATCAGTAAATCAGTAAGGTCAGCCCCTAACACCCAGCAAGCTATGCCACGTTTTGTTGTATTGACTTACTGCTACATCATCTTTACCCATGTAATAAGTATAAAAAGAACAAAATAAGTTCTTCTCTGCCAACAACATAGCATGTATTTTATTAAAATCTTTCCTAAGTTCTTATTTAAAAATAACAATTATTCACTTATTTATATTATTCGCTCGATGTCAACTAAAAATATTTCAAAGTTTTTAAATAATTCAGGTTTTCTTATTAGTATCTATGTACATTGACAATCCATCACGAGAAAACACAACAATAACCCGCACTCCTTACAGATGAAACGACCTCTCTGTGGAAAATGTGTTGAAAATAACACTTTTAGTCTAAATTTGGGATAATCCCTTTTGTGGCCAGGGCGATTTAGGCTAATTCCGGAGTCAAGCTATATTTCAAACCGACCTTTCCTGTAAAATGTGGTGCAATAACTACGTTGGGCCTAATTTAGGCGTAAATTTAGGATAAACCTTTTATCCCATGCTGATTTAATAATACCAGGTCAAAGGTAATTCAGTATAGACAAGAATCATTGTTATTATTATTATTTTTATAAATATATTTCAAACTAAAACATGCTGGATCGGTAGATCCTTTAAGCAGGTAAAAGGAAATGTTTTCCTTACTTGTGATTGGTCAGAAACCCTTATCTCTATATGACCTCTTATGTGATTGGTCGAGAATTATTTATCGTCTTTTGAAAATTAACTTTGTTCTTAAACTTGTATTTGAGCAGGTGCGTGTTTATTATCTTTTAGACCCAAACTCATTTTAAAATCATAGTCATTTAGCTGTTAAGCGGTTGCACAAGTTATCTGATTTGTATTAAAAAGTGTTTTATTTTTACTAAGTGTATATCATATTTATAATAAATAATTACATTGAGAATAATTATTAATTTCACTAGAATAGATAATAATTAATTCACTATTTCATAGCTAAACACCAGGGCTCAGCATGAGCCCCACCCGCAAAGGCGGCAACCCCGCACCCGCTGGTGCGTCCGCCACGGTGCCCGCAGGCACAATATTTCCACGTCCCCCGCCCACCACTTTGTGCACTCCCTGGGCACAATATTTAGCAGTTATTATTTAGAACACACACATACACACACACGCCACATACACACACACACACACACACACACAAACACACCACACACACTTTACATATAACGTATAATTTATTAAAACATTTGATGTTTTAATTAAACTTATACTTAGTGTTAGTTACTTCATGCCTATTGTTATTATTATTTAGAACACACATACACACACACACACACGCACACATACACACACACACACACAAAGGTTGCAAAAAATTAGGGTTGCCAAAAAATTAGGGTTGCCAAAATTAGGGCTGCCAAAAATTAGGTTGCCAAAAATTAGGTTGCCAAAAAATACCGTGGGCCAAAAATGGCCCATGGAAGATCAAAGGGTTGGTCGAAAAAAAATAGGGTTCTCAAAAAATAGGGTTCTCAAAAAATTTGGGTTCTCAAAAATAGGGTTCTCAAAAAATTAGGGTTCTCAAAAAATTAGGGTTCTCAAAATTAGGGTTCTCAAAAATTGGGGTTCTCAAAATTGGGGTTCTCAAAAATTAGGGTTCTCAAAAAATTAGGGTTCTCAAATAATTAGGTTAGTCAAGGTCAAGGCCCAAAAGGTCAAGGCCAAAAAGGTCGCGATTCAGAAAGGTCAAAAAAGGTCGGTCAAATCTAGGATACTACGGGGCGCAGGACACGTATATCCCCTCCTTACTCACCACATCAACTCTCTTCGTAACCCACTCATTTTTCACTCTATCTCTCCTCGTCTTTCCCACTATTGTCCCCAGCACCTTCGTTTCAGAAGCTTTGATCCTTTTCTCCTCCCTTTTTGTAATGTTTCATGTTTCTGATCTATATGCCAATGTGTGGGTAGCAGTATGCTATCAAATATTATTTTTTTCACTTTTATATCCATCACCCGATCTTTCATAATTGGATACAATGCTCTCATTGTTCTTCCGTATTTTTCCATTCTTACCTCCCCTTCCCGCACACATCCCTCTTTGCTCGTAAATACGCCACCCAGATACATAAACTGATCCACATTTCTCAATCTTTCATCATCAATAATGATCTCACTTCTCTCTCTACCCACTCTCATTACCACTGTCATTTCCCTATTCATCTCTAAATCAACCTCCCTCAAATTTCTAGCAAAACTTTCCATAAGTCCTCTCGATACCCCCTCCTCCCCACTCCAACACACCGAATCGTCTTCATACACCATTTATATCATCATCCAGATTGGAAAATTCCTCTTTAACCTTTCTGATCAAGTAAGCTATAAGGAGTAGGGGAGAGAGGACATTGTCCTGTCTCACTCCCATTCCCACTTCAAACCGTTTCTCATTTTTACCTAATGTGTGAAAGAATTTAATGTAGCGTAAAAAATGTTTGTGGGTAAAATACATTCCGTATTGCTTTTTTTTTCATATATAGGTTCTGTGTATGCATAACAAAACATATCATAACCTGAACTTAGAGGGCAGCAAACCTCAACCCAACCTATATGGATCGACGATGCAGTAAAACTCAGCCTAACCTATATGAATCGACGATGCAGTAAATTTCGACCTAACCTACATGGATATACTTTGCCGTAACATTTTTTCTTGTTTTCGGGTAATATTTTTGCACTACACAAAATATCACGAGACGTCGCTGAGTCCTGGTCGCCGCCAAGTGTACGATGCGTAAAAAAGTATATTATTGAATAATTACAGTTTTTTTTTTTTATTTAAAATTTTTTTTATACTGTTTATTCACACTGAAATTTATTACAACGAAAAAAACCTAGCATTAAAATTTTCTCATTGAAATCTGCGCTGGTTCGTATAATTAATATATATATATATATATATATATATATATAGTGCTCTTTCTTTGCTATATAGCTGCTTCAACAACAACCAGCCAGCAGCCAGCAACCAGCAGCCAGCAACCAATAACGTAACAACAACAACAGCAGTAACCAGCAGCAGCCAACCCATATGTATTACTGTATATGTATGTAGCCAACCCAGCAACCCAGCGCCAGCAATAGCAATAACAATATATGTACCGGCCAGCCATAGCACAGCCAGCAATAATATGTAATATGTATGTATATGTATAATAACCAGCCAGCAGCCAGCAACAACAACCAGCGCCCAATATACAGCCTTCAGCCAACAACAACCAACAGCAGCAACCAGCAACCAGCCAGCCAACCAACATAACTACATAAGAACAAGCAGCAATATAGCTCGCTAATAACAAATAATACAACTGTATGCTCTGCCTTCATATCGTTGATGAATTAAAGTAGTCTGGGGATAGGAAACGCAGAGCTGACTGAAGTCAATCAACCTTATGGAGGAGCTTTGCCCGTAACTTTTTTTTATATAAATCTGGGTTTTATTCATATACCTTCTAGTAATAAATTGTGCCTTTAAAGAAAATCATCAAATAAACTCGATCCTACATCGCCTGCGTCTGAACTGAAGCCAAATATTGGGGAGGGATTCGGGGCTCAGAGCTCGGGGCTTTTGGTCTCAGATATCAAGGCTCGGGATGAGGGAGGACAACGTAGCCTTACATTCACCATATATATATAAATTCAATGTATGTATGTATGTATGTAGTATGTATGTATGTATGTATTTAATGACAGTATGTATGTATGTATGTATGTATGCAATCGCAAATGGCATGAAAGAAAATAATTTTATACTCTGAAAGCAATAATAACATCTTTGGCTGTACTATGTATGTATGTATGTATGTATGGCAATAATATGTATGTATGTATGTATGTCTATGTATGTTTATGTATGTATGTATGTATGTATGTAGTATGTATGTATGTATATATGCATGTTAATGACTGCTTTCATTTGTAGAAGCTTTTACGTGATAGTATATATTTGTTTCTGTGAATGTTTGTTTATTTTGTATGCATATAAAGTTTATGCTTGCTATATGTATGTATGTTTGTGCGCATTTAAAAGAAACTGCATGTTTGTTTCGAAACTGGTCATTCGTTGTTTCTCTTCTTGCACGCGAGATCCACACACACAGATATAGTAATATTAGCAGCCAGCCTTAATAGCAGCAACAACATATAACCTTGTATACTAATAACCTTAGTAATAATAATAATATAACTATACTCTGCTATATGCTAGCAACAATAATAATATATATGTATATATATATATGTATATGTAACAATATATGTATATATAATAGCATAATATATAACAACCAATAATATATATAATATATATATATATATAATAATATATATATATAATATATATATACTCTTTATAACTATGCTAATAATAATAATAACTAATATATATATATATATATAACCAACATAAATTATATATGTAATAATAATAACCTTAATACTTAACTATATATATATTAACAACAATAACAGCAACAGCAACAACAATAATAATAGCAATAATATATATATATATATATATATATATATGCTAACTCCATAACAATAACCATAACCTTATATACCTTAACGCCAACCTCCAGCCTTCCCTTTGCTTGCTGCTGCTGCTGCCTTAGCAACAATGCACCTGCTGCTGCTATCTTATTGATAATAGGGATCCGTTATATTTGTTTTTAACTTTTTTCATATACTGTCATTATATGATACTAACAATAAATTTCAGCGTTGATAAACAGGATAAAAAAAATTTAAATTAAAAAAAGGTAATTGTTTAATAAAAATTCGTACATTTTATAAGAACAGAATTTATCATTTACCGGGAGAACGAGAAGACTCCTTAATATTTTCTGAAATGCAAAAATCTTACTTAGAAAAACCTAAAACAGAGAGAAAAAGAGTTACGTAAAGTAGGATTCATCAGGTTAGGTCTAGTTACTGCATCGTCGATTAATATAGATTAGGTTAGGGCTTAGAACCTCCTAGTTCGGGTTATGATAAGTTTTGCTAAGTAAACATAGAATCAATATATGAAAAAATAAAATCAATAAGGACATAAGTTTACCCTGAAACATTATATTTTACTCCACTTTTCACGTTTTAACACTATAAACATTTTCTTTCTCATACAAAACGTACGTTATTGCTTACTTTATTTAATTTTTAATATTTTAAAATTTCGAATCACTTTTTTCATCATTTAATTTCGTTATTATATACTCTCAACATATAAATACATAACAAAATGCTGGATCCGCCTCTTTCTAAAGTCTATATATATATATATATATATATATACTATATATATATATATATATATATATATATATATATATATATATATATATATATATATATATATATATATATATATATATATATATACATATAGTCATATATATATATATATATATATATATATATATATATCATAGTTGCCAAGCATCTGCAAACATGCACGAATACACGCTATGAATTGTAGAGAAAGGAGGGGCCAGAAGGTGGGGGTGGGGGAAGAAAATTGAAATATTGTAGGGGATACTTATAGGGCCAGTGGGAGAGAGAGAGAGAATGTTGGGGGAAGCACTGTAGAGAGGGAGGTGCCTTTTGCTTTATGCTTCTTTGTGGTTTCAAGGTCACAGTAATTAAAAGCATGATAAACATGGCACTCTACACAAACACGAACACACATACACACACACACACACACACACTTGCACTTATTTGCACATAGACGCACGCCATACACATACACAGGCACACACACAAGCACACACACAAACAAACGAGATATTTAAAAATATACCTAATTAATTAGCGGCAGGGAATCAGATATTTAATTATTTTATTTAAATGGTTTTTCCCATTCGCGATTTCAGACGATTTTTTTTCCACAAATATTTGAAAATAAAATACATTCCTATAACATGTTTCTTCTCTGCCCCATATATATATATATATATATATATATATATATATATAGTGTGTGTTTCTCTCTCTCCTTCTATATATATATATATATATATATATATATATATATATATATATATATATATATATATATATGTGTGTGTGTGTATTCACCTTATTCACCTTATTCACCATCCCCTCTGGTAGATCTGTATTGACCTGTCAGGTGTCGCCTCTGCAGAACCTCCTCCAGTGGTTTCTATCTTCGTACATTCTTCTCTCCTCCACATCCACCATAGACACTCCTCTGACGTTCATCGCATCTTCCACCACATCCTTCCATCTTTTCTTCGGTCTGCCCGCAGGTCTACGGCCCACTGGCGTCCATTCCAGCATCTTTCTTGGTCCAGTTCCCTCTTCCATTCTCTTGAGGTGTCCATACCATCTCAGTTGATTCTGTTGTATATGTTCAGTTATTGATCCAATTCTCAGCTCTCTCCGTATTTCCTCACTTCTCCGCCTATCTCTCAGGGTAACTCCTTCAATCAATCTCAGCACCCTCATCTCCGCCGCCTCCACTCTTCTCATTTGTGTTGTATTCAGTGCCCAGCATTCCGATCCGTACACTAGTAATAGAACTTCTTTATCCTCTCGCCTATCTCTCCTCCCTGACCTCCTTTCCCTTCCATCATCACTCCCAAGTATTTGAATTTATCCACCTGCTGTAGTCCTCTTCCTTCTATATTGATGTTCAGTTCTGTTCTTTCTCTAGCTATTCTCATTACCTCCGTCTTCTCCGTGTTCATCTTCATACCGATTTCTCCCATTTGGGCATCCCATCTGTTCAGCATTTCCTGCAGGTCCGCTCCCTCGCCTGCTATCAATGCTGCATCATCTGCGTATAGTAGTGTGTGCTCATTGTCTACCTGTCTACATATTCTCTTCAGTCCGTAATCCATGTATAATATGAATAGCAGGGGCGAGAGCACACTGCCCTGTCTCACTCCTGAACTCACCTCAAACCATCCTTCTTCTCTTACTTCTCCCCTTATCTTATTTCTTGTACTGCAGTATGTACTTTTTATTGCTCTTTTTAATTTTTGTGGTATTTCATACTCTTGTTCGTCCAGTGCTCGCCATAGCTTTTCCCTATCAATCCTATCAAAGGCTTTTTCAAAGTCTACAAACGCCACATCTGCTCCTTTATTCCATTCTATTGTTT
Organism: Trachelipus rathkii; assembly: GCA_015478945.1. Taxonomy (NCBI): domain Eukaryota; kingdom Metazoa; phylum Arthropoda; class Malacostraca; order Isopoda; family Trachelipodidae; genus Trachelipus; species Trachelipus rathkii. The sequence continues at coordinate 12,122 of JABUQX010139940.1, forward strand.
TTTCTATCATCATTTTCATGTAGAAGATTGGATCCATTGTACTTTTTCCCGCTCTGAAGCCATACTGCCAACTTCCTAGTTTATCTTCAACTTTGATTCTCAGTCTCCTTTCCAATATTCTCTCGTATATTTTGCTAGCAACATTCAGTAAAGCTATCCCTCTGTAGTTGTTACAAATTCTTTTATCTCCTTTCTTATATATAGGGCAAATCACCGCTCTACTCCATTCGTCAGGTATTCTCTCTTTGTCCCATATCTCATTCAGTAATTCTAGTAGCCATACTTCCACTCCTTCTCCAGTCTTGTATAATTCAGCATTCAGTCCATCGGTTCCTGGGCTTTTTCCATTTCTTGGCGTTTTAATTGCCTCTCTTATTTC
>JABUQX010139940.1:17500-18655 GCA_015478945.1 Trachelipus rathkii
AACTTCAATGAAACATTTTCAAACATTTTGAAACACACATTTCTGCATTTTGTTAACGAAAAAATGAAAATGCCTCATGTGAGAATCAATGTAGAATGAAAATATTTATAGGGCTGTTACAGTTCTTTTCTTGATGATTTTTTAAACCAGTTACTTATTTACTAATCGGTAATTGTTACCCAGAGGGTTGTCACCCCCGATTTTTATGAAAATCACAGGACATACTGTAAAAAATAATAATAAAGAATATGGTGAAAACGAAAATCGTGCTCCTTGGGAAAAAAAAGTTACACAGCCTCTCAAAGGTTTGTAAAAAAACCCATAGGATTTGTTATTAAAAAAAAAAAAAAAAAAATTTTTTTTTGAAAATCACAGGATATACTCTAAAAAAATAATAATGAAGAATAGGGAAGACGAAAATCGGCAGTCTCTTTAGGAAAAAAAGTTACAGCCTCTGAAAATTTAAAATTTTCCCATAGACTTTCTTATAATAATAAAATTAAGGAATTGGGCCTCATTAGCTTGTTTGGAAATCCCTAGTTCAAGGTTATGATAAGATTTGTTAATTCTACATAGATTTTCTCTGTGTATACCTAACAAAACTTATCATAACCTGACTTAGAGGGCCTGAAATGAGACCTAACCTGGATCGATCAATATTGAAAGTCTATGAGTTTTAACAACTTTGAGGCCATAACTTTTTATCCTAAAGAGAGCGACAATTTTTCGTTTTTACTATTCTTCATTATTATTTTTTTAAGAAGTATATCCTGTGATTTTCATAAAATCGGGGGTGACAACCCTCTGGGTAACAATTACCAAATTTGAACTGTACAGTCACATGGATTGTTAAGGATTTTAGCATTTACCTCACTCAAAGCATGCCCTCCAAAAATATATTTCCTTACTCTGAAAAGGTAAAACATACTTCTTCAATTCACGTCCTTTCCATTCCATCCACCCCCATCATTATTTATTATTCCATTTCATTTAATCTCTTCAATCATTTCCATTATTCATTCCTTCCACTCTCCTCTCTCTCTCCTCTCTCTCTCTCTCTCCTCTCTCTCATATATGTATGTATGTGTGTGTGTATGTGTATGTGTGTGTGTTTGTATGTGTGTGTAATGTGTGTGTGTGTGGCAGCTATGCGGG
>JABUQX010139941.1:2500-17500 GCA_015478945.1 Trachelipus rathkii
TAATTTTGAATATTAAAACAAAATATAATTAAAGAAGAAATTCATATTAATTAATTATATTAGTACGGAATTGAAGCTGCTTTTTCTCTCGAAGCAGTCAGGTCATCTAGAAGAAAAAAATTTTAGAATTCTTTCCTCTGGTGGCAAGGACTGAAAACCCCTTCTACCATATTGCTCTTTCGTGAATAGCGGTGATAATCGTAAAGTCATCCCTCCTGAACTATGGGGAGTGCAGATAAATCTGGAATAAATGGTATGTATGTATGTATATGTAATAATGGTCTTCAAACAGAGTTCTGTGGGTTGGTGGTCGTGGTGTTCGTCCGTATTGGGTGATATTTTTGCACGTTTTCCTCAAATATTTCCTGCTTCCGAAAATAATCTCTGAATATATAGAGGAGGATGGAAAAGAGAGTAACTTTTTGGCTAGTACTGCTATGTTTGGGAATTTAGCTTTGTTCACGCTCCACCAGAAAAGTACTTCCTCTTTTTCCAGATTAGAAATTGATTTTTGTGATAAAAAAATTTCAATTTCTTTAAGAATTTCACCTTTTGAAGAGCCACTGATTTTTCTATTTTTCCTTTTCTACACTTTCATTATCACTTTCAACTTTCAACTTTCAACTTTCAACTTTCAATTCTTTGCATATTTCTTCAAGCATCTGTTTTCTATTCAATCTTTTATTTCATTAGAAAATATGGTCAGCTTGTATTACCGAGTGGATCGGAGCAGCCCTTAGGGCATTTTGCACCGGTGTTGCGGAGCTCATGTATATTTTTGGTTTTAAAAGTTTTCTAGTTAAGGTATTCTCTTCAAACTGATCATAGTGGTTGTTGAAGGTGGTGACTGCCTGGGCCCAAAGTTTCCCACCTCCACGTCCAAGGAGGGAGGGGCTCTGAGCCCCAAAACCAGGAAAAGGACTTAGAATGTTGAAATTTGGTGAGTGAAAGAACGACTGAAATAGAGTAATGAGTTTACATTAAGTGCCGGAGCACATGAACCGGAGCTGGAGCTGAGGGTGGAGCCAGACTGGAATTCTGGCTCCAGATGTGCATATTGAGCCAATTGATGTGTGTTTATATATGTTTGAAAGACATAGATTCGCGTGAGATTTCTTTCCGGCAAGTTCGGACAAAGAGAACCTTTTCAGTCGAGATCAAAAATAATCAATCTGCGCGCGCGCGCGAAATCTCGACAAACCGACAAATTAGAACAAGTTGTCGTCGACAGAACTCCAGAAATCATGAAGTCGAATAAAGTCGTCGAGTAATGTTCTATTCCGGTTTCTCGATTAAGGTGAAGGTTTAACAAATAAAGTTAAGGATAAAGTCTGATGCAAAATCAGTGAAGATCGATGTAAATATCAATCGAGGCACCGGCGCTGGGCAGATACGGTGTTGCAGAGTTAGTAAATATGTACCCAGCACCATAATATTAGTGTGTTTATATATGTTTTCGGTAACGTGAGCATGATAACATGAACAATGCGAAACAAAAGTGTCTAGGGACCCAGGGGCCCCAGCTGAAAAAAAGAAGAATTACACATAATGCAAAAGAGATTGCATAATGACTAATGAAGAAGGATGATGATGATGATGTACGAGAGGAAAAATTAATGTTAAAATCCCCATTCATTCAAATAGGGATACAACCCCAAAACTGGGTTTACCCTTTCAAATGAAATTTTAAAAGGCTATAAGTTATTAAATACATAGACTTACGCTCTATTTGCACAAATATATAAAATTTTACACATAGAGAAGAGAGAACGTGGCGATACTCTCAGTTACTAGTGTGAGACGTTCCGTGCAGCTGAGGATGTCGAGTCAGGCATAGGCGTTTTGTGTGGTAGCATGGTAGGCCGGTGCAAGATTATTTGCGTGAGTTATTGTTGGTTCATTATGCATGAGACTTGCATTTTGTTAGGCTTTGGGGTGTTTTGTTGTAAACTAGTACTGTTATTGTTATTGTTATTTATTTATTATTATTATTATTATTATTGTGTATTATTATTGATGACCGACCGGCCAAATGACCATTGACCATTTCATTACTATTATTATTATTATTATTATTATTATTATTATTATTATTATTATTATTATTATTATTATTATTTTTACAGATTACTTGTGCGGTTGTTGGTATTACTGCTATTATTATTGTGGTTGTTGTTTTTAGTGGCAGTATTCGTGTACTAGAACCTTGTTAAACTGACCTATTTCAGAGATGTGATAAGGGTATGTAACATTGCGCAATACTCCTATTACTGATAGCCCTAAATATTTTAATGTTTGTATAACTAAATAAATAAAAGTTTAATGAATATTATAAATATATATCGAACTTTGAAAAAACGTTATTTATTAGGTAGAAATATATATTTTGACGAGTTTTTTGTTAAAAGTTACTATGGGGCTGTAAATCTCTGTGAGTGCAGGGTTGTGGAGTCGGAGTCGGAGTCGGAGTCGGAGTCGGAGTCGGAGTCGGAGTCGGAGTCGGAGTCGGAGTCGGTAATTTTCAAGAGGTCGGAGTCGGAGTCGGTAATTTTAAAGGGTCGGAGCAAGAGGTCGAAGTCGGAGTCGGTAACTTTCAAATTAGTAGAGTTAGAGTCAGAAAATTTTGAGCTGACAAAGTTATGAATTGAGACTGACTCCAATCACTTCATACAAGTTCACTGACTTGCGACTTCCACAGCACAAAATGCAATTGCAAACTTCGAAGTTTTTTAACCTACACCTTATGTTTCAATTTTGATTATATTCTAATAAATTCAACCTTCAACCTTATATCATCTATATTTAAGGTGCTGAAGAAATAAAAGACTCATGGTACGAATAGAAATTTCTCTCATTGACAATGATATTCTATTAGCTGTTGTTTATATAGATCCTTTCTAACAGGTAAAGGTTAACTTTGAAGATCAATAACAAAAGCTAAATCTGCAAAGTTCAAGAAGAAATTTCCCCCTGTCCTTTCCTTCCTCCATCCTTCCTTTCTTCCTCTTCCATCCACCACCCATCTCTCTCTCTCTCTCTCTCTCTCCTCCTCCTCTCTCTCTCCTCTCATATATATATATATCTCATATATATATATATATATATATATATGCTTTTATCATATATGTATATATGTATATATATGTATATGTATGTATATTTCTTTTTGATTATATATATATATATATATGTATATGTATATGTATGTAATGAATGGGATCAGGTTCAGCTCATTCCCAGATTATTGTCAAGTTTTTTGGTGAAGCCTGGGATCTTGATTATAAGTTTTTAGTAATGTGAAAATGTGTGTGTGTGTCTCCTCTCTCTCTCTCCGTCCCTCTCTTTATTATGGTCCATTCCATTATTCCTCTCTCTCCTCTCTCTCTCTCTCTCTCTCTCTCTCTCTCCTCCTCTTTCCTCTCTCCTCTCTCCTCTCTCTCCTCCTCCTCCTCTCCTCTCTCTTTCTCTCTCCTGCTCATATGTTGTATGTAATATGTGTGTGTGTAACTCAGGTCAGGAGGGGCTTAAATCATGAGTTTTTAAGGTTTGGATGTGGTGGTAAGGATAATGATGGATGTAAAGGATTCAAAGTGATCTTGATAAACTGTAGTTCGATGGATCAATAACAATTGAATTTAATCGTTAATGAATTCAGAGAGCTTCATTTATGTAACTCAAAGAATAGCTCTTAACTCCAAAAGAAATGGGGGGGATTGGCTTGAGTCTGTGGACCAAAAAAAAAATTTAGATGTGAGTATAAGCAGCAATCTGAAAGTAGCTATCAGTGTTTGGAACCAAGGAATAAAGCTAATAAGATGTTAAGTATAATAAATAGCAATATGACTTACAAAACTAATAAAGTTATAAGTAGCTGTATAATAGCTATTTTGGGTCAGTATTAGAGTATTGCGCACAAGTTTGGGCCCCTTATTTAAGAAAAGACCTAGGTATTCTGGAGAGAGTGTAAGTAGTGCAACAAGGATGATTTCTTGCTTTGGGGGTAAGAGCTATAGAAGAGGCAGAAGGAGTTAGGAATGTTCTCTTTAGAAAGGCGATTTCTCATAGGGAACATTATACAAGTCTATAAAATATTTACATGCATTGATAATACTGAGACCAATAATTTCTTTTTAGACCACGGACAGGAGACTAGGGGACACAATAAGAAAATTAAGAAGACGTGTAACCTTGATGTAAGAAAACATTCATTCTGTAATAGTGTTATAAATTTTTGGAATGGTTTCCCGCAGGAGGTTATTGAGTGTAACACTTGCAACATTAAAAAAGGATTGGTTGGGTATATGGATGGTTTTTGGGCATCATATAGTTTATTTTGACAAAGCCACCAAAGTGGCGGGCTTTTAGTTAGTTATTAAAGTAAAATGCATGTTGTAGCTACCGGTATTATGATAAACTTATTAAAGCTTGTATTATGGTTAGCATGAACCTTAGAAGATTTTACTTTTGGTAGTAGTTGGCATATATATTACATTGACCTTTATTATTTAGGAAATTGACAGGACTTAGGGTGTGGTGGGTTGTGTATGTTGCATGGGCATATATTTGATAAATATTTAGTTGACTGGGACGAGTCTCGATAGGCCCATGTGGCTCCTAACTGGTTCTTTGTTTCCTTATCTCTATCAGAAATTAATACTATATCTTGGTTAAAATTGTGACTTTTGATTGGACAAAGATATGATGGTGTAAAGCTGTAGAAGAAATGTTTTTTAGAAGTGCTTAAAGCGTATCAGCATCCAGCGGTGTTAGATGTTCATTTCTGTCCACATCATGTGAAGTACAGCACATTAGAATCTTTATGGCACATCGAATGCAACTAGATAGTATTTTAGATTGCCAATGCCGACTACTATTTTAATAGGAAAAAATGGATAGATTTTCACAGACACAAAATGGACAAAACTCACACGAATGGGCGAAACAAGGTTGGTGGAAAATTTCGATGGTTACGATCTAATGAAATTTTCAAAGCATTGTTGAAGCTTAAGAGTAGTTTAAGATTGACAAGATATTAAACCATTTCAAAAAAACTATGATCTTTTCAAGTCTGTAAGCAAAAAAGCAAACTTGCTATAAGTTTATTTATTTATGTCTTTAACTTTATTTTCAAACGCTCTTCCATTATGTATTACATTTGCAGTCTCCATAATTAGTGACAACAACTGCTCTTAATCATATTGAAAATGTGACGTTTGTTTAGAAGGATTTTCAAGCAAACATCAACGAAACATTTTCAAACATTTTGGAAGTTGCAATAGAACTTCTGCTTTCTGATAATGAAGAAATGATAATGCCTCTTGTGAGAATCAATTTAAAATGAAAAGATATAGGGCAATTACAATTTATTTTCCTGATGTTTTTTTCAAACCGTTAGAGAGTAAATTCGCGAATCATAGATCAATACTTGCTAATCTTTGTACAGTTACTCAATCCATCGACATCTATTCAAAATTTTGCTAATTTTGTAAATAAATTTGATCTGTGCAGTCATATTTAGATTGTTAAGGATTTTAGCATTTACCTCACTCAAAAATTGAACTCCAAAAAATATTTATCTACTCTGAAAAGGCTCAAAACATACTTTTCAATTCTACAGGAGAAGAAAACCTAACAAACTGGCCTTAATGAGTGTTCATCATAGCTTCACAATATGAACGAAGGAAGTTATCAATCATTTTGTTGTTAAGAGATTAAAATTAAGAATTTTTTTATATGAATAAGGGTATCTTTTTTTTATTTTCAAATTACTATTAATGTTATTTTTTTTTTCCTTTTTATAAATATATATATATATATATATATATATATATATATATATATATATATATATATATATATATATATATATACTGTATATATATATATATATATACACATAGAGAGATACACACATATATATATATCAGGACGATGCCTCTGGATAGGCAAAGGTAGGCGGTGCATGCCCTACAAAGAAGTGAATTGTTATTTATATTTTTTTATTAGCGAATGGGATTTGATCCGTAAGGTCAGTTTCTTTGCAGATTTTGTTAATCTGGAGTTTAAAGAATATGAAAAGTTGTTATTTTTCCATCGTTTCCATTCATCCATTCCATGTCCATTTCCACCTTCATATTTCAATGTCCATATAAAAAACCTATATCTCTATCTCTCTCTCTCTCTCTCTCTCTCTCTCTCTCTCTCACTCTCTCTATATATATATATATATATATATATATATATATATATATATATATATATATACACGTCTGTGTCCCGATTTGTTTTTTTTTTTTATGTGTGTAAATGTGTGTGTGTGTGTGTGGATTTTCTTCCTCCTGATAACTTCAAATCTGCACGTTGCTTTGGACCTGAATATCTTCATTCGGATACATGGATCTCCACTACTATGCGTTAAGACAGATTGACAAACATGTAAATCAATAATAATAATAATAATAATAATAATAATATGTAATGGCATGTGTGTGTTCTCCATTCCATTCCTTCCATTCCTCTCTCTCTCTCTCTCTCTCCTCCTCCTCTCTCTTTCTCTCTTTCTCTTGTGTGTGTGTGTGTATATATATATACTCTGCACTAGATATATATATATATCTCTTTCTTTATATATATATATATATATATATATATATATATATATATATATATATCATTGTATGTTTTTAAAAATCTTCAATTTTCTTTAATATTATTTCAAATAGATTTTTCCTTCATTTCTTTTACTCCACACATACTCGTAAATATATGAATCAATCATCTTTATGTTAATTCCTTTTTGTGTTTTAGTTTTATATTTAAAAATACTCCACGTACTTTCCACCGTCATGTTTTGTTCACCAATGCATATTGGATTAATTAATTAGCAAAAACCTGTGAAATAAATTAAATTTTATATTTTTTAACAAATTTGAACTTTTCTTAATCTAATGCAATATAACCTAATCCACCCCATAATCTAACCTATGTAGCCTAACCCAGATTTGGCTTGTAGCCTAGCCTAGCCTAGCCTAGCCTAGCCTAACCTAAACTAGCCTAACCTAACCTAATCTAATAACCTAACCTAACTTCTAACAACTAACTTAACGTAGCCTAACCTAACCAAACCTAACCTGAGCTTAATCATAACGTTACATAACGTAACGTAACCTAAAGAGTAATCAAATTTCAAATTAAAATAATGATTTATGTTGCCTCCACAAGTAGTTATTGAATTTAACACTGGTTGACAAATATTTAATTCCTCTTTGTTTTTAATGTAATGTAATTAAATACCATAGGAAACATAAAAAGCAATAATTAAAATATTGAAGAACAATCTTGAACATTTTTTTAGCACCAATACAATGAATAAGTAAATAAAACTGTGATAATGAAATTAAACTAAAAATAAAATTAAAAAAGAAAAATTAAAAATTTATCCCGGGCTCTGTAAATGAATGTATCTTTCATAGGATGGGGTGCTTTTCATTGTGCTCACTTAAGAACGTGAAAGTCTTATGACCCCTATGTATGTATGTGCCATGTGTATGTGTGTGTGTATGTGGATGTGTAATAATGTGTGTGTGTGTGTGTGTGTGTGTGTGTGTGTGTGTTTTTGTCAGGATCGGATCAGTTCAAGGATCAGTCAGTTCAAAGGGTGCAGTCGGGTCGGTAATTTTCAAGAGGTCAGTGGAGTCGGAAAATTTTTAGCAAACTCCCACAACACTAATATAGTAATGTTAGAGATATGTTGGTAAAAAGTATGAATAGGTTTCGGAATGTGGTGTTGGTTATATATATATATATATATATATATATATATATATATATATATATATATATATATATATATATGTATATATATATATATATATATATATATATATATATATATATATATATATATATATATATATATATATATATATATATATATATATATATATATATATATATATCAGGGGCGTATACATAGGGGAGGCAGGGTAGGTAGCTCCTACCCAATATTTTTTAGTCTTTTTAATAAAATAATTTAAATGGTAAAGTTAAATAAATTATTACAATTTTATATGAAAATGAAAAAAGAATGATTTATAAAATAAATTTTAAGAAAAACAAGTACATTAGTATTAGCAATTACAATAATTAAATTTATTTGGAAATTTTCCTTCCTACTCTGTTCCTAAGAGTAAAATTCTAATCTATGGGCGTACGTAAATTTTCATTTTTCGTATATATTATACTGGGCCAGGCCAGTCATCATACCTTGCTGAACGATCGAAAAGATACGAAAATCACGGGAACGTAAATTTTCGCTCACTTGAAAACTTTGGAAATGTGAGAGAATTTTCTCTCTCTCTCTCTCTCTCTCTCTCTCTCTCTCTCTCTCTCTCTCTCTCTCTCTCTCTCTCTCTCTCTCTCTCTCTCTCTCTCTCTCTCTCTCTCTCTCTCTGTACGATAAGTTCACTTACGGCTGACAGAGTAAAATGAAATGTATAGCATAGATGAGTTGTGTTTACTGCTTAGTTTGGAAGTAAGGGTAGTTAATATGTTGCGATTATTGAATTTTAATTATATGTTACATTATTTAAGTGCCGTTTACCTTTGTATAATTGAAATAATCCATAATAGAAGTAAGTGTTTATTTTATATTAAAATAATAGTTACATAAAGTTATAAACTTATGTAAAGAACAAACAGCTTTACTTTAAAAATTTTGGTAGGCTTATATCCCGTTTTGAGTCAATCTCATATAATAGTAATACACATAAATAAAGTTTATTGAAAATAACGGGAGAATTTACATTTATTCCTAAAAATAAACATTTATTAAACATATTGCAATATTTAACCTCTCCTGTGTGTGTGTGTTTGTATGTATGTGAGTGTGTGAATGTGTGTGTGTATATATATATATATTTATATATATATATATATATATATATATATATATATATATATATATATATATATATATATATATATATATATATATATATATATATATCACTCTCTTTTTATATATATATGTATTTTACTAGTTTTACAGATGTTAAAACTTTGCTATGTTAGCATTTATTTGTCTGTCTGTGTGATAAGTTAGTTTAGATTACAATAAAAATCCAAAGTTCATATCTAAATATATATATATATATATATATATATATATATATATATATATATATATATATATATATAAATGTGTGTGTATAATAACGAATATATATATATATATATATATATATATATATATCAGGGGCGGCTCGTGGCCTGGTTGCAGGTTTGCACAACCACCATTTTATACAACTTGCAGTTAGTGTGCAACTATTTATTATTTTTTATTCTTTAATTTTTTTAGTAGGATTAAATATTAAAGAAATTAAATTACATCTTATTATAATAACACTCCAATGATTTATTATTTAATGAAAAAAAAAAGAAACGTCATCAAATTTTAGTTAGTCCAATGTCAAACCAACATGATTGTTACAGACACTTTACAACATTATACATTTTTGAGGAGAAAATGTGTGTGAAAATATGACCGCATGGACGCTTTATACCTACAACTTAGTTGCATATCAAGAACAACCGCTTTGTTTTCAATACTGAAATTCAAATTGTGAATACAGAAGCAATTCGGAAAAGAGAATTGACTCTCATGTTCTAATTTAACGTCTCGGTGAACGAACGAATATGTATTTGTTTGCGGTTTTTCAGATCTCTTGCTTTTTATTAGTATTATAATTCTCTCCTCTCTCTCTCTCTCTCTCTCTCTCTCTCTCTCTATATATATATATATATATATATATATATATATATATATATATATATATATATATATATATATATATATATATATATATATATATATATATATATATATATATATATATATATATATATATATATATATATATGGCTCATGTCGATTATCCTCCTCCACCAGGTAAGTTGAATCCAATTTTTTTTCAAAATCTACTTGAAATCGAATATTAAAGTATTGAAAGCTCTGTTGGGAGGATATGCGTTTTATTTCATTTATTTTTTTTTTTTTAACAATGCAGAGTGAAATAAATAAATATACAAAATAAATTACATTATATATAAGTTAAGTAAAAGGTTATCTTAGAGTTTAGTTAGTTTAAATAGATTTTAACTATATATAAGCAAAGAGTTAGCCTATGAGTTTAATTAGTTTACAAGATTTGAACTTTTTTTTTAATATTTTTAGAGGTGTGAAGCTGCTTTAATAACCAAGTTTCAATTTGACTTTAGGCATTTTTAAGACAATTTTATGAAATGAAATGTGTTCGAATTCATGTACCCGTTATATAGATAATATGAACGACAACAGTTCGCATTAGATCTTCAAAGATGATCCATATATATATATATATATATATATATATATATATATATATATATATATATATATATATATATATATATATATATATATATATATATATATATATATATATATATATATATGGAATCTAACCTCCCAGCATCATGCATGTAACTAAAAAATTATAACAGTTACGGAAAATAAATAACATTTATTAATCAGGGAGACATTTTTATCCATGAAATTTTAAAAAAATAAAAAAAATAACGCTTTGAAAAAAAAATTTCAAATAGTTTAAAAAATGTTGGAAAACTTGCATGATATTACCGTTTTCTGAGAATACGAAGAATCGAAGTACACCGAGTGAGAGCACGCAAAAGGTGCCAAATGTTGAATTTTTCTTTTGCTCAATGATGATATCCACGGGTAAACAACAAAGATGGTCAGAGTCGGGGTTTCTCGGCCTACCGGCGGACGACGGGGGGCCTTCGTCCCACCGTCGGCTCGAACCCCTAAAAAGAAAATAAAAAAAAAAAATAACATTTCTCAGCAATAAGAATTAAAAATACTATTGCTTAACTCACTCTTGCCAAAATGTCTGAGGATTCAATTGAAATCACATTACACTTACCCATCTAAGATTATACCTACTAGTATTTAAAGGTGGTATTAATAAATATTAAGAACTCAATAAAATTTTAAAGTTCATCGATAAATTACTTACTAAATCATCATTTCCCCTGCTATTCATAATTTTATATACTTATATGTTTTTTTCTGGAGGCTAGTCATATATATATATATATATATATATATATATATATATATATATATATATATATATATATATATATATATATATCTCTCCCTCTCTCTCTCCTCTCTCTCTCTCTCTCTCTCTCTCTCCTCCTCCTCTCTCTCCTCTTCCTCTTCTTCTTCCTCTCATTAAGACAATAGCTCTTATTATATATATATATATATATATATATATATATATATATATATATATATATATATATATATATATATATATATATATATATATATATATATATATTTATATTTTTTTATATTTGCTAAATTTTTTAATTAAAAGTTACTATGATGATGCAAAATAACTGTAATGTTAGAGTTATTTCAGAGAAAGTGTGAATAGGGAAGGTTTTGCTTGGTGTTGATAACTTATTTATCGGTGTCAGGTATTTAGTTTTTGATAGATTTCATTTATCCACTACTAAGGTATGTTAAATATAGCTATATTAAGAGAGAAATATATGCTTAAATTACATTGTGATCATTCAATGGAACTTATTTTATGCAATGCTAGATCCATAATGATACTTAAAAATGATTTGAATTACTTATAGTATGTTAAATTAACAATGATATGTTTTAGTTATGATAGAAAAAATGGGTGATATACTAGGTTTTATGGGAATGATAGTTACTTACCCAATAATAAACAGAGAACATTCTTAATGGAAACAAACTTTATTCATACGTAAGGTTTGTCGGGTATGTTATGATTCGTTATGTTATTAGTTCATGTTTTGTTTTGTTAGCTTTAGTGAAACTGGAATGTTTTTTGATATGATTGCAGTTATTCGTTAATCTGTGTAATAATTAGGTTAGGTTATGATATAGTTTTGTTAAATTTTCGCTAAATATTAAAATGTTAATGTTAAATTAACAATGAAGTGACATAGATATGACTGTAGGGTTAGATTAGGTTGAGTTTTACTTAATGATGATAGCTTATTTGCAGTATACATACAGGTAACTTTGTTAATGGTTACAGTTTATTCGTAGACAAGATGTATCAAATATGTTATGTTTTTAGTTTAGGCAATATTAATATGTTATGTTTTTAATTTAGGCAATATTAATATGTTATGTTTTTAGTTTAGGCGATATTAGTATGAAATGTTTTTAGTTTTAGGCGATATTATTATATTGATATGCTTGGAAGGTGAGGTTAGTTTGATTTTTTAATCAATGTTAGTTACTCTCCCCTTAGAAAGAAGAGAACATTGTTAATGAATGGAGTTTTATTCGTGCTTAAGGTGTGCTAGGTATGTTGTGATTCATTATGTTCTTAGTTTAGGTTTTGTTATGTAAGCTTTAGTAATGCTAAAACTTTGTTATGCTAACATTTATTCGGTGTTCAATGTGATAGCTAGGTTAGGTTATGATAAATATTTGTTAAGTGTCTGTTAAATATTGCAATGTTGATGTTAAATTAATATTGAAGTGATATAGATATGAATGCATGGTAAGGCTAGGTTGAGTTTTGTAAGTTGTTGCTAACTACTTTACAGATATTATGCAGTGAATTTTGCTATTGGTAACTGCTTTATTTACACATAAGGTGTGTTAGGTAAGTTATTTTATGATATAAATATTAAAGAATAAAAGATTTCAATAAAATTTATGCTGAATCATACATAAGAACTTGTTTTTTATGTAATGTTTGTAATAGCATTGACATTAAAATATGACTTGAATCACTTATTGTTATTATTTTTAATAAAGGAATAAAAAATTTAGTAAAATATAAAATGTTTTTAATAATTATGTTATACTCATACAAAAAGAACTTATTTTGTTTTGTTTATGCTTAATACATTGCAAAAATATGACATAAAGCAGTAAGTCAATAGAGCAAGCCCTCGTGGCGCAGGGGTATAGAGGGGAAGGGTGCTAGGCGCTTGCGCTACTGCTTTACTGCTTTAGGGTCAGTAAAGTACGTGTTTTTTAATAAAATTTCTTAAAATTTTAGAAAAACAAAATGTTTAGAAACAAAATAAATAAAACTATAAATAAAAAGTTTTAAAATAATTTTTAAAACAATAAATAAAATACTTTAAACAAATATAAACTTACGGAATAAAAATAATTAAAAACATGAAGAGTAAATGTAAATTAAACTTGTAAAATAAAAAGGAAATATAAAAGAAAACGTAATGTTAATATTAAATATATGAAAAAAATATAAATCTTAGCCTTCGACATGAAACTTTAACTCTAACTCTAACTCTAACTCTAACTCTAACTCTAACTCTAACTTTAACTTTAACTTTAACTACTTAACTTTAACTACTTAACTTTTACTTCTTAACTTTAACTACTTAACTTTTACTACTTAACTTTTACTACTTAACTTTAACTTTAACTTAAATTTCAACTCTAACTCTAACTTTAGTAATGAAACAGGTTTTCTAAAATTAAAATTCCTCAGTTTAAAATAAAATGTAAGACTATGTATACGAACTCTAACACACACACACACATGCACACACACGCGAGTGCACACACACACACATCTTTGTAAATGGGCTTGACAAAGCACACATTAAACAAGTCGAGTGCAAGTTTTGACTCGAGTATCTCAGTTATACAACATTTGAACGTCATTGTGTATGACTAAGAGAGTATCACATAAGTTCTCTGTGTTAAGTTTTATATATTTGTGCAACATAGGGCTGTTGCTAGAGTGTAGGTCTATTTATTTATTAACTTATACCATTTGAAAACTTCATTTAAAAAGGTAAAACCTCGTTTTGGGGTTCGGCTCAGATGTCAATTGGGGATCTCACCATTTCTGATTCCTTTGGAATCATCATCATAACCCTTCTTCATTAGTCATTATGCAATCTATTTTGCATTATGTGTAATTCTTCTTCTTTTTTCAACTGGGTCCCCCTCCATGGGGTCCCTAGACACCTTTGAGCGTATTGAAACTATGTTATTCATGTTCTACATCACTGAAAACATATATAAACACACTAATATTATGGTGCTAAGTACATATTTACTAACTCGGCACCGCACCGGTGTCTGTACCGATACCTTTAATGATTCATCTTCACCGACACAAGAGACTTCTTCTTTTTCCTTCCTTCATCTTTTCTCTCAGCAACGCACTCTGCGCTTTTCTTCTTTTTCAGCTGAGGCCCCTTCAAGGGGGTCCTCAAACTCATTTTGGGGTTACGAAACCCTCAAATTCGGAATCTACGTCCTTTTAAACATATATAAAGACATCAATTGACTCAATTTGTGACTGGAGCCAGAATTCTAGTCTGGCTCCACAGTCACAAACTCCGGCTCCGGCTCATGTGCTCCGTCATATGAGACTTCTTCTTTTTCTTTTTCTTTTTCTTTTTCTTTTTCTTTTTCTTTTTCTTCTTCTTCTTCTTCCTTTCTTCTTCTTCTTCTTCTTCTTCTTCTTCTTCTTCTTCTTCTTCTTCTTCTTCTTCTTCTTCTTCTTCTTCTTCTTCTTCTTCTTCTTCTTCTTCTTCTTTCTTTCTTCTTCCTTCCTTCTTCTTCTTTCTTCTTCTTCCATCTTCTTCTCCTTTTCCTTCCATCTTCTTCTTTTTCCTTCCATCTTCTTTATTTTCCTTCCTCCTCCTTCTTCTTCTTCTTCTTTGTCTTGCACTCTGTGCTTTTCTTCTTTTTCAGCTGAGTTCGGAATTCGGAATCTATGTCCTTTGAAACATATATAAACACACATCAATTGACTCAATATGCAGCTGGAGCCAGAATTCCAGTCTGGCTCCACCCTCAGCTCCAGCTCCGGCTCATGTGCTCCGGCACTTAATGTAAACTCATTACTCTATTTCAGTCGTTCTCTTCTATTCACTCACCAAATT
>JABUQX010139941.1:27500-32514 GCA_015478945.1 Trachelipus rathkii
GTTTCCAGAGCCCGTTTGCGCACTTCTACGTCACGTAAACGTCACAGTCAGGGGCCCGTTGTTAAATCCTCGATTTCGGGAATTAATAAATGGGCGGGCTGCGGAAGGATACTTTGTTTACAAACAAATTTCTTTACAAAACATGTGTCGGAAATGGCTTGCCAAAAGTTTTTTAATATTTTAGTTAACTTTTATATTAAGGATACTAAATATATCGTATCATTTCATAAAATAGATACATATAAGTATAAGAGTATTGTTTACAATTGTCAGCTGATCCGACGAGCGCGCTCGGCCGTTTCCAGGTACTCAAATTTCCTGTTCTCTGATTGGTTAATGTAATTTTTTTCAATTCGAAGCGTTTCCGAGTCGATTTTGCACACGGGCTGCACTCGGGCTTCTGGAATCGCAGCTATACTATTATATAAAGTTCTACGGGTCTTCAAAGTTTAAAAAGTTTTTTTCAGAAGCGGGTAACGTGTTTGAGGATAAGAGATGACGTTTAACTCCACAACATGGAGAGCAACTTATTTTCCTACACCACAAAATTTCAAAATTCAAATAAGTTCAATTTTAAGTAAGAAAATTATGGAATCTTGTTTTAAAAATTTTAAAATTTTTTGCTTAAACAGTATAGTTAATATTTTGTTTTGTAGTAGTTTCTACTTTAAAGTTAATTTCTTTTAATAATAATAATAATAATAATAATAATAATAATAATAATAATAATAATAATAATAATAATAATAATAATAATAATAATAATAATAATAATAATAATAATAATAATAATACCCTGTACAAATTTTATTTATCCCCAGGTCTAGATTCTAGAGCAGGATTGGCACAAAAAGATCAAATATTTAAATCAACTGATTTTTTTTACGTATTTTTTTATTATTAAAAAAATCATGATTTTTTTTTTTTTAGGCTACTTTTTTTCTAAATTAATAATTAATCCTAGCTATTACCTAATTAATGATAAGTATATTTCATCTACATAATAAGTAAATTCATCAATGTTGTTTCAAGTCATTTTTAATAAAGAAATAAATAAAATTAGAGTACTCAGATATTATACAGTATATAAAAAAACTATATATATATATATATATATATATATATATATATATATATATATATATATATATATATATATATATATATATATATATATATATATATATATATATATATATATATATATATATATATATATATATATATATATATATATATATATATATATATATTGGCGCACATAAAACCGGCCCCATCTACGAAAAAATGATTATCAATAAAATATTTACCTAACTACCTACGACCGTACACGACGGTTATCACAACAATGTGGAGTATCATGCAGATCATGTCAACGCATCCTTCATGGCTTAAAAATGAAACCCTACCGTGTGAGTGTTGTTCATGAAATAAAAGAAGCGGATAAGTGTAAGCGTAAAACTTACTGTAATTGGTTGCTAGAGAATGTTGCTGGGGGAAATGTTGATCCGTTTCTCTTCTTTTCAACGGATGAAGCTTGGTTTCATCTGTCGGGTTACGTTAATTCCCAAAACTGTCGACACTGGGCTACAGAGAACCCACACGAGTCCCTGCAAATGCCATTACACGATTTAAAAATTGGTGTTTGGTGTGCTCTTTCTGGTAACAGAATAATCGGTCCAATATTCTTCAATGAAACTGTGAATACCAATGTTTACCTACAGGTCTATAGTGATTTCTCTGCACAGTTAACTCCAAACGAAAAGCGTTATGCCTATTTCCAGCAAGATGGGGACACCTGCCATACGTCGGATCTGTCATTGACTACCATACATACCGTTTTTACAGAGGAAAGGACCATCAGCAAGGGTTTGTGGCCTCCCCGGTCTCCCGACCTCTCACCATGTGACTATTTCCTGTGGGGATTTCTAAAATCTAGAGTCTACCACAACAATCCCAGAACAATTGACACATTGAAAAACAACATACGTCAAGAGATTTCCAACATCCCACAACGTGTATTGAGAAATGTTTTCAATAACATGCTTAAACGTGCAGAACTTTGCTTTGTTCTTGACGGAGAACATTTCGAACATAGACTTTAAATCTCCTGCTCTGTTAATTAAACCGTAGGTAAAGGTGTCCTATTATTGTCCTATTACTATACTACTATTTGGATTAGACCTGACGTACGTACGTAGGTCGGTAGATTTATTATTGATATTCCTTTTTTCGTAGATGGGGCCGGTTTTATGTGCGCCACTATATATATATATATATATATATATATATATATATATATATATATATATATATATATATATATATATATATATATATATATATATATATATATATATATATATATATATATAAATTAAACTAAAAAATAATTATATTTACTAAACTTATTATTAATTAGGTAATAATTAGGATTATTAACTAATTTTATAAAAATAATAATTAAAAAAGCAATTTGTGTCAAAAAAATTTAAAAAAATCAAAATCTCAAAAAAATCCCCAACCCCGTTCTAGAGTATTAAAGCTACCGGTTCGAGTGTGAAAATATTGTTTCATATTTAAAGTTTTCGAAACTATAGAGTCGAGGTCATTTTATCATGATATTTGTTCACATATATCAATTTTCTATATTATTTTTTATGCATAATCATAACTGAGTAAATGACAAATCAATTACTGAATTTTATTAAGAAAGACATTTGAAAAAGTAGAAAGTTCCGGTTAGTTCCGGCCGGAACCGGAACTTCCAAAAAATCGAGGTTCCGGTACATCCCTAATATATATATATATATATATATATATATATATATATATATATATATATATATATATATATATATATATATATATATATATATATATATATATATATATATATATATATTTTATAAATAAAATTATAAAGTAGAAATTTAAAATAATACATTGTAGAATGTGAAGTTACGTTTCCCATGGCAATCGTCGAGTCGTTTGAAGAAAATTTACCAACTTCTCTTCCTCTGGAAGTATGGGTCTTAAACCCACCCTTTCATTAATTTTTCGTGAATGCTGGTCATATAATAATAGTAACAGTAGTGAAAGTGATAATAATAATATTTAATATAGTGAGTAGTGGTGCATAGTAGTGAAATATAGTGTAGAACATAATAATATTAGTGTTAAATCATAGTAGCATAGTAATAGTAATAATAATAACAATATTAAAATACAGTGATTAATAGTGATTGATAGTGAAATATATTGAATTTGTGTTTGAAATATAGTGTTTAGTTTTTAATAATAATAATAATGATATTATATGTATGTGCTTGTGTATTTATGTATGTATTTATATATGTATGTATATGTATATGTTTTTTTTTGTATTTTATATTTATTTATACTAAAAGCCACCCGGTAGCTCAGTGGGAGAGCACTCGCCAAACAAAGCGAGGGTCCCAGGTTCGCAACTGGTCGGGTGGGAGAATGTGAGCTATTCTCTCCTTGGGCTTGGCTCCGTCCTGCTCGGACGTAAATTGAGTACACCCCCTCCTAGATTAGGGCTCTGCCCGTGAGCGGTGGTGTTTATCTTCTGTAAATATATATATATATATATATATATATATATATATATATATATATATATATATATACATGAAATATATATGCTCCTATATATATATACTATACTATGACTTAAATCCATCTATGTTAAGGTCTATGTTTGCAATGTAGATCATTGTTGGGTCGAGGCTTATGGCATCGTCGACATATAGGTTGTGTCGGATTAGGTTCCTGCTAGTTCAGGTTATGTTCTGATCTACTCTGTGTAGTCAGGTTTACTTTGTGCACACACTTAACCAAGCATCAACGATGCAGTAAAAGTGACTTGACATATATGGATCGACGATGCCGTCAACTAAACCTAACCTAGACGTGAACATAGAACTAACCTACATTGATTTGACTGTCCCCAATTGATATATATATATATATATATATATATATATATATATATATATATATATATATATATATATATATATATATATATATATATATATATATATATATATATTTAATATATATATAACTATATATATATATATATATATATATATATATATATATATATATATATATATATTAAAAAAAATTTTTGGTATTTTTCGTAAAAAAAATGGTCTAGCAAAAGTATTTAAAGCAATCGTTGATAATCATTGAAAAAATATATCGATTATCGGAAAA
Source organism: Trachelipus rathkii (assembly GCA_015478945.1). NCBI lineage: Eukaryota > Metazoa > Arthropoda > Malacostraca > Isopoda > Trachelipodidae > Trachelipus > Trachelipus rathkii. The sequence continues at coordinate 31,749 of JABUQX010139941.1, forward strand.
AATGATAATGCTGAAAAATGTCGATACCGATAAAAAATATCTTTTCTTCATCCCTACGCAAACGAAGAGAAGCATTTTTCGTCAGCCGATTACGATTTTCGTTGCATTAAATTTTATATTTTTACTTAAACTACAAACTTAAAATGTACGAAAATCACTAAAAAAAAAAAAAAATTTTATACTATTTTTGTACCTTAATTAAATGTTTATAGTTTCATCACAGTAATTATATTAATTGGACTCTTAGGAACTTTATTATAATTATTATTATTATTATTATTATTATTATTATTATTATTATTATTATTATTATTATTATTATTATTATTATTATTATTATTATTATTATTATTATTATTATTATTATTATTATTATTGTTATTATTATTATTATTATTATTATTATTATTATTATTATTATTATTATTTGTGTGTGTGTGTGTGTGTGTGTGTGTGTTATTATTATTATTATTATTATTATTATTATTATTATTATTTTAGTTTTAGTTTTAGTTTTATTTTTATTTTATTTTTATTTTTAGAAAAAATTTATCCATTTTTATTGTGTGTGTGTGTGTGTGTGTGTGTGTGTGTGTGTGTGTGTGTATTATTAATTATTGTTATTATTATTATTATTATTATTATTATTATATTCAAAGGACACTACATTGTGCTGCAATTAGTAGCCCCTTTCAGTATCATTAAGCATTGAATTATAATTTACCAACTAAATATTATAATATGAGTTAAACCTAATGATATAAAT
>JABUQX010139942.1:0-15294 GCA_015478945.1 Trachelipus rathkii
ATTATACTTCCGGAAAGTTGTGAATGGTAGGAAGATGGCTGGTGCAGTTAAATCCTTGGTGGATGTGAAAGGACTGAGTCAAAAGTGCGCTAGGGTTTTGCATAAGGGTATGTTGTTACCTGTGTTAGTGTATACTACTGAAACTATGGTCTGGAATAAGAGGTATAGATCAAAGGTACAATGTGTTTAGATGGACAATCTAATGGTCATGTTAGATGTGATAAAAATTGATAAAATGATGAATGAACGCATTAGAGAGTTGTGTGCTGTGAAGAAAGGAGTAAATGAGAGAATAAATGACAGTACATTGAGATGGTTTGGTCAAATGGAAAGGATGGATGATAGTCGAATGGTAAAGCGGATGTATAGTGGTGAGTGTGGTTTGAATCAACAGGCTGGGAAACCTAAGAAAAAGTGGATTGAGTCAGCAAAGGAATGCCTAAAGAAGAGGACTGAATGGCGGGATTTTGTGAGGGGATATGGTTGTCGGCCTTGCCCAGGGGATGAACCCTACATTGATGGGAGGCCATAGTGGGGGTCCGTCGTAATCTTGTGAACCCTAGGGTAGATTTTCTGACTGCGAAGATTTCTTACTTAAGGGTATCATATTCTTTTGCTAATTTTCTGTTCCGGTGTATGATTCGCTCGTCGCCACCAATCTTGGGATTGAAGGTAGATGAAGAATATATATATATATATATATATATATATATATATATATATATATATATATATATATATATATATATATATATATATATATATATATATAAAAAACATACAGATAAATATCAATGATTAACATTAGTAAAAACATGTAGGTGGTGATAGTATGGGCTCTTGTGAGTATAAATGGTTTAATAGACATATGTCCAACTCTCAAAGGGTGTGGGGATACAGCTGTTTGAATATAGCACATACATAAACGTATGGGGGCTGTTAATAAAAAACTACAGGCCTATTGATTACATTTATTGAGTATCTGCATGATCTCAGTTGCAGGATTATACATTACATCAGGTTAAAGTAATTGTTCAAAGGTTCCACCCCCGGCCTCCATACACTTTCCAACTCTCCTGCCAATTGTACGTGTAGCGTTACGAATTTTATGTCGATCTTGTTTTATGATGGCCCCAATATTCATAATGCGAGCGACCAATTCCTCTCTTGTGTTTACCTGTATCTTATAAACCTCTGTTTTCATCCATCCCCAGAGACAATAATCTAAAGGTGTAAGGTCTGGGGACCTTGGGGGCCATTGTACGGGACCACTGCGGCCTATCCATCGATCGGGGAATATTGTATTTAGATACTGTGTTACCTGACGAGTAGCATGTGCTGGGGCTCCGTCGTGCTGGAAGAACATACGCATCCTTGTAGCCAAAGGAACATCATCCAATAATGGTGGAAACACGTTTTGCAAGAAGTCTGCATACATGGCACCTGTAAGCCGGTTCGGCAATACAACAGGCCCAATCAACACATTATCGATGACACCGCACCACACATTAACACTAAAACGATACTGAAAATTCGAATCCACAATGGTATGTGGATTCTCCTCTGACCACCTATGTGCGTTATGGGTGTTGTTGATCCTGTTACGAGTAAAGGTAGCTTCATCGGTGAATAATATGAATGGTATTAATGCGCGGTTAGCATTTACCCAACGACAAAACTCCAAACGTTTGACGTAATCTCCTGCTTCAAGGTGTTGCACGCGCTGTAGATGATAAGGATACAAGCCATGCTGACGCAATGTTCTCCATACTCGTGTTTGTGGAATACCGACCCTTGTAGAAATTCTCCGTGTGCTTGTTGCGGGGCTTTGTTCTACCACCTGAAGAATGTTTTCTACGTCATCCACATTTTGTTCATCGCCACGTTCAGAGGAAATATGCCTGCTGGGTACTGCCCCTATCTCACGAAGCTTACTATAAGCACAGGTAAACACTCTTGAATCCGGCACACGACGGCGAGGAAACCGTCTACGGTATTCCCTACAAGCAGCAAGGGCATTCCCATCGCAAAAACCGTACGCAAATATCATGTCGGCATATTCCTCGTGCGTATAGACATGCGGCATTGTTAGAAACACTTGTAACACCATTGACAGCCAGGGTACAACTGGCGTCGTACGGACAATTCAATAAAATTCAAGGACATTGTAATGTTTATTACGTATAACGTAAACCGTATGTATGAACATACATATTTTGGGGTAAAGGCTTAATAAGGTAACCTTTTTCATAGATGGTAAAATTAACGTTCCCTATAACTAAAACGACTGTATCTCTACACACATTCAAAATAGGACAGATGTTACAGACAACATTGTTACATCGATTACTCCATACTATCACCTCCTACATTCTTTACTATTCCTCCTGAATCACCCAGTATATATATATATATATATATATATATATATATATATATATATATATATATATATATATATATATATATATATATATATATATATACAACTATATCTCTCTTTTTTTCTTATATATATATATATATGGGCGTGTGTATACAGAGGGGGCACTTGCTCCACCCTAAATCTTGGCGAAATAAAAAAATGAACCTTATATGTTTGCCAGGCGACGTTTTTAAGGGTTTATTAGTTGAAAAACTGAAAAAGATACATCAATCTATAGATAATGAAGTAGTATTTACTAATTACTAACGTATTATAAAGTATAAACTTACATTTTTTCTAAAGAGTTTTAAATATGTTTTCGTTTTCATATTGGCCTGAAGTCAACTAGCTCTGTGCTTTTATACAGCTAGCTTCTTCTGACAATATTCTCCGCTAGAACTCTCAGTATGTCGATAACATTTGGCGACTGCCAAAGCTGCTAAATCAATCACGGAAGGCGTACCCGTTGATATTCAGCTGCAGACAGCACATCAAACAATTATGGTAAAGAAATATTACAGCAATTTTGAAGACCATAATTTTCTGCGGAACCCATGACTTACCTTTAAGAGGTATAGGCCTGCATGAGGGAATTTTTGAAGACCTGATTAAACTTCGAATACAAAGTGCTGATGTGGAATTGAAAGAACATATTCAAGGACAAAAGAATGCGCTATGGACGTCTCCGATGATTCAAAATGAACATCAATTTGTGTGGAATTATCATAAAAAACATGATTGTCGCGGATGCAAATAAATTTGGTGTCTACTCCATATTGGCCGATGAAACTGCGGATTTGTCAGGCAATGAACAATTAATTATCTATAGGATTAAGGTTTTTCGATCTTGAAAAAATGACTGTTCGAGAAGAATTTCTGGGGTTTGAAGTTCTTGAAGAGATGGATGGTAAAACCATTGCCAAAACGATTGATTTGTTTTTAGAAAAAGGTTTGGATCCGTGTCTATGCGTTGGTCAGGGGTACGACGGCTGCGCAGCAATGGCAGGGAAAGAACGTGGAGTTCAAAAGAAACTGCGGGAAAAATATAAAAAGGGGAATATTTTAATAATAAGCCATCGGCTTTAGTCATTAATGACTTAACATTATTCCGATATTCGAAATACTATTGACACAATAAAAGACAAACTTTTTCAGAGAATCCATCCACCCTAAGAAGAAAATACATTCCAACTTGCCTAAACTTTGCGAAACCCGTTGGACTCAAAAATATCATAGTATTGTTATTTTCCATACAAATATGATAAAAATCGTTGAAGGGTTAGAAACTGTCAAAGGAAGGCAACAATCAAACAAGAAAAACAGCTTTTCTATTATACTGTTCGACAACAAGACGCAATTTCATTATTACCTCTTCCGTATTGCAAAATATTTTGCTTTAGTTGAACCCGTGGCTAACATTATTCAAACAAAAAATATTGACCATATACAGTGGTCTGTTCATGTCCAAAGAATTTTGAAAGTTGTCAAAGACCACTGTAAAACTGGTGATCAAATAATTGCTGATCTGCTCTTATCCGCCAATGTTATTCCTGCACAGTTCAAGTTCATATTAGAACTTGCACCACCTAGAAAAGTACAATCCCACCAACATAAAGCAAATCATCCAGCTGAAACCTCTACTGAATATTGGAAGCGTTCTGTACTTGTGCCTTATCTTGACTCGCTTTCATCCTCTTTAGAGACTAGATTTACAGGAAACAGCGTGCAAGCATTTCATCTTTTTTTTGCATCCGTTTCTTATGTTATGTGCTCCCGTAGGCAGTTTGCGTAAGAAAGTAAAATGCTTTTCAGAGTTTTATGAACTTGACATTAACAAAATTCATACCGAAACTGACTTATGGTATACCTTGTGGCTGGATAAAAAAATGGATAAACAAAAGTTGAAATACTTGGAACTTACTGAAGTCATTAAAGAAGCCGACTCCTTTTTTCCTCAAATCAAAAACCTGTCTATTAATTGCACTGGTGCTACCGTGTTCAACAAGTACCATTGAAAGGTCTTTCAGCACTCTGCGAAGAGTAAAGACTTGGCTAAGAAACACAATGAACGAAGACAGGCTTAATGGACTATGTAGGATGAGTATTCATAGAATATTAGTAAGTGAAAAAATGAACGAATTGGAAACCAATGTAATTGCGAAATTCGCTGAAAATCCAAGGCGTCTAATGCTAGTTTAGATTTAATATTAGTTACCACTCAGGACTCAGTACTAGCCAACCCCCATAAATATTACTTTACGTTTCTCAAATAGGTATTTTTATTTTTACTCACCTCGTGACACAAAATTTTTTAATTACAACTGTTGTAGACTTGTTATTTTATTTATTTTATAACCGAAATATCTTTTTTTATTCTATGATATTTTTATTAGCCTTTGAAAAGGAAAAATCTGGAGTTTAACCAACCCACCGTCTATTGATCAGTGTGAGCAAGGACAATATTTCACTCAACCTTTGCTAACTAAGTCAAATATTGCATTTTTACCACACACACACACACATATATATATATATATATATATATATATATATATATATATATATATATATATATATATATATATATATATATATATATATATATATATATATATATATATATATATAACACAGGAGGCCGGGCCTCCTCTAAAAAAATAAAAGAAACTAATGTAATAAAATTATTCAAATTACTATTTATTACTATTAAAATAATGTTTAAAATGTTATACAAGGACGCTAATTTTACATTAAAATCATTTATTTTCTTCCGAACATTATTTTTCATATGAATCATTGACTGGAGGCATTTCGATTTGTGCCTACTAGAGAGCTTAATTATAATGCTTTAAAAACACTGGTTGTCATGGCAACGTAAAAGAAACCTTATTCTTATTTTGTCTATTTTGAGGAGTTTTCCACAAAGCCTCCTCTCGAGCGTCTTAAAATAAATCCTCCCAAAATTGGCAACTCTACTCGTAAGTAGAGTTGCCCTTTGCAATAAATATGTGAAACAAAATAAAGAAAAATTTTTTAAAAAAATTAAATAAAAAAACATATTATATATATATATATATATATATATATATATATATATATATATATATATATATATATATATATATATATAGTATATATATATATATATATATATATATATATATATATATATATAATATACTATATATATATATATATATATATAGAGAGTAGAGAGAGAGAGAGAGAGAGAGAGAGAGAGAGAGAGAGAGAGAGAGTTATACTAAAATTTACTATATTGAGACCGGATTGCCAAGGTGTAAGAAGAGAAGAGGAAAAAGTCCCAGATTGGGGACTCATGCGGGGGCAGCGCTAAGTTCACGCACGTAAAGATTTTAAGTGTGATTAGAGGCTGTATTTTGGATCACCCTGTCAATCAGTCTAGGTTTAACTCTAAACTGCAAGGTAGATAACCATCCTCCCTCATGATGAAACTGTGTTGTCAATAACATTAAGAATGCATACGTGGTTTTGTGATATGCTGAATTATGGAAACTACGATGAATATAACTAGTTTGCAAGGTTTTTTTGGATCACGCACAATGCAGGATTAAAAGGAGAGTAGTATTTAACTCTCTTAGGAGATAATTAGCAATTGCCGTACGGACAGGTATGGTAGAACTATAAGATGGTTAAAGAGAAACTTCCTCCGGTTTTAAATTATTGTAGGGTTGGTAACTCGTGGGTACGAAATTTATGAAATTTAATTATTGAAATGGAGATTGACAAGCTGTATGTTAAAATTATATTATAAAGTCTTTTACTAATGGTGTTTACGAATGGAAATTGTCATGTATAAATATAAAATTACGAAAATCTTTATTTATTAATATTCCTCCGCGTTGAACAGCAGACAATAAGAGGAAATAACTTTCACTGTTAAAATATATATATATATATATATATATATATATATATATATATATATATATATATATATAATATATATATATATAAATATATTATATATATATATATATATATATAATATATACCTATATATATATATATATATATATATATATATATATATATATATATATATATATTGAAGTGCCTCCCCATTCTCGATTCACGAGACCCCACTGATATATATATATATATATATATATATATATATATATATATATATATAACTATATAACTTAATATATATATATATATATATATATACTCTTCTGTAACAACTGCTATACTGCTACTACCACTACTCTCTTATATGGTCAGAGTGTCTAAAGCTGACATCATGTAACTCGAGAACGGCATCACCTACAGTAAAACAAATTATATATTTGGAATCAGCGGAAAATTCTAAGGATCTTTTAGTTTTTTTTTTTTTTTTTTTTTTTTTGCCTTTATTTGTCGGAAATATTAAAAAAATTCCCCATTTAGAAACTCGAGCCGACGGGGGACAGAGGGGACGAAGTCACCGTCGTCCACCGGGAGGCCATTGACTCCTATAAATCTTTAGTTTACCCACATGGTAGCGCTTTTAGTTAAAAAATAATACCAAAGTATGAGAGTAAAATTGTTCTTTTTTTAACGAGATACCATAGGGTAAACCGCAAAGATGGCAGGGGAGTCGGGAGATCATCTTGGCCTCGGTGGACTTGATGAGACTTCGTGGCCCCATCGGCTCAGCTGAAATTTTTAAAATATTTCCGACGAATAACAAAAAAAAAAAATGTAAAAAATAAAGCCCGCACCACCCAAACTCCGCGAGCTAAACCTGCTACTGGGTGCACCATACTCAGGACCCATCGCTTTAGGCTACACTCTCCTGCTATATACTAAATATATATATATATATATATATATCTCTCTAGATATATATATGACATAAATATATATATATATATATATATATATATATATATATATATATATATATATATATATATATATATATATATATATATATATAATTCACACCACGAAAACAACATGCATATAACAAAAGAAAACTATAACAGCTACAGGAAAATAAAATAAAATTTTATTAATCAGGAGACATAATTATTTTATCCATGAAATTAAAAAAAAAAAAAAAATAAAATAACTTTTGAAAAATTTAAAATTGTTAAAATGTTGGAAAATCTGTATGATACTGTTCATTTTTTTGAGAAGAACGATGGAGCTCTTTCGCTCCAGAAGGAAAGTCCCAACGTTAACTAAAAGATATCCCAAGGGTAAACCACAAAGATGGACAGAGTCGGGGTTTCTCGGCCTACCGGGGGACGACGTCGGCTCGAACCCCCTAAAAAGGAAATAAAAAGAAAAATTAACATTTTTTCTCCAGAGCATAATAGAAAAACAATATTTGGTAACTCTTGCTCTAGTACTACTGCAGAAATTAAAGGTTAGTGAGAACGTACGCTGCCAGACCTAAGATGATACTAATATTTAAGGTGTAATTAATAAATATTAGAATAAAAATAATTTCTTTTTTTTAAGTTTCATCAATGAAATTTCCTGATTAGTAAAATGTTATTTATTTTCCTGTAGCTGTTATGGTTTTTTAGTTACATGCATGATGCTTTCGGGAGGCTGGCCTATATATATATATATAGCACTCAACCTTGCCCCCTAAATGAAATCCTGCCTACGCCCATATATATATATATATATATATATATATATATATATATATATATATATATATATATATATATATATATATATATATATATATATATATATATATATATATATATATATATATATATATATATATATATCCTATACTACATATATATATATATATGCCCACACGGAACGGGAGCTCGGATCAGAAATTTTTTTTCACAGAGCCTCTATGATGCATAAATAGATGTTTTTGGGGGTGAAATAAAAATTAACTTTCCTGACCCTAACCTAGCTTCAACCTAACCTGTTGCTAATAACCTAACTTAACCTAACTAACCTAACCTAGCCTAGCTTAAAACCTAACCTAACTAACCTAACATAACCTAACCTAACCTAATTTCGCCCCTAGAACATAGGTAAAAAAAAATTCATTTCGCCCATAAACATCATTATGTATCATAGATGCTACCTGTAAAAATTTTTAATTTGACCTCCCGTTCCATGTGGGCGTTAAGTAACTTTGTCCATATATATATATATATATATATATATATATATATATATATATATATATATACTATATATATATATATATATATATATATATATATATATATATATATATATATATACTATATATATATATGGTAAAGACCCTTAACGCCCTGTGGGCTGGAGAAACTCGAAGATCAAAACCACTACACAGGCAGCACTCTATGACCATAAACGTTTAGAGGGCGAAAATATTATGTGGCGCTACGGCGAAAGGAATACATTTTTTGGAATCCTGGTGTAAAATTTTAGTTAGGAAATGTAAAAAAAAAAAAAGAAAAATTTTTTTAAAAAATTATAGTACTATGAGGAGAAAGCCTATTTAAGACCTTTATATGTTACTCGTTAAAATAAATAGACTTTCTAGTATAGTTTTGTTTTGTTTCTTTAACAAAGAATACCCTAAGGGTATACCACACCGATGGCAGAAGTCAGGGTCTCTCGGCCTTCCGGGAACTACGGGGTGGGACTATTTCCCCCCCTCCGAGGGTCTTCGGAACCCCCGCTCTTTGGTAGTATTTGGGTGTCGCAGGGGTTCCTCCGCCCCTCCCTACGGGGTATGGAAGTCCACTCTGTGTTCCCAAATCGGCTCGAGCCCCAATTGCCGTGTAATACTTTACAAATAATATATATATAATTTCGCCCATAGAACAAAAAAAAATTATTTCGACCCTAGAACATCTATTTATGTATCATAGATGCTACCTGTGAAAATTTTTTTTTTTTGATCGAGGCTCTCCCGTTCCGTAATGAGCGTTAAGTAACTTTTGTCCTATATATATATATATAACATATATAAATTAATATATACATAAAATATATATTTATGTAAGATAGATAGAGAGTGTGGATGTATATAACTTCTTATATATATATATATATATATATATATATATATATATATATATATATATAGGTATTACAACGAAGGACAACTCAGGAAGTCGACCTCTCGCATTTCTCCATCACTGCGTCGCCACTCGTAATATAAGAGGTGCCTTGTTACTCTCATGAATATTGTGTGAATGTTGGAGACTCGAGGATCACTCGTTGTGGTACCTCCTTCTTTCCAGCCACATCTGTTTGGTGGAACTCCTTGCCTTCTTATATTTTCCTCTATATTCAATCTTCCTCTATTTAAATCCACGTCTGAGTGAATTGCGTTAGGCAAGGGACGGGGTGGGTTTCACTTTCAATTTATTTTAATGTTTTCTTTATGTAATTTAAAATTTATTTATTTTTTTTTTGCCCCCTCCTTTTGAAAGCATTGCCTGTGAGAGGTGGTATCGTGTAAAAAAAAAAAAAAAAAAAGAAATACTATTGATCAACCTATAACTATATGCCTTTATATATATATATATATATATATATATATATATATATATATATATATATATATATATATATATATATATATATACTACACTACTCTTATATATATATATATATATATATATAAACTGTATGTCTGTTGCTATATATATATATATATATATATATACTATATATTCAACTTCAATTCCAATAGCAAAAAAAGTATAAATTTTCACAATTCAATAGCAAAATGTATAAATTTTCATAGCTATTAAAATGTTGATCCAAAAATTTCAAGAACGAATGCCTTTTCGTTGTCTGAACGAAACGAAAAGAAAATGAAAAAGACGAACATTTTTGAAAATTACTGCAATGAAATGATACTTCGAATAATGTATAAAAGAAAGTTTTTATGAGCATCACACTGAAACACAAAAATACACACCTACAAATTGTCATTGAAAGAAAAGTATGAGGATAAGTGTGTGAGTGTGTGTGTGCGTATTTGTGTGTTCGTGAAAGCGTGCGTACTTCAGATGTTTTTTGTTATTGGGAACAATGCGAGACAAAATTAGATTTCAACTTGAGACATGATCAAAGGAAAAATATATAAATAATGCTGCTTACTTGAAAGGGTTCAAAGAGTTTGAGCAAACTTTACCTCTTCTAAGTTAACATAATCTACTGTTTTGTAAGATCGACAAATGACCTTTGTTTTATCTTAGGGGCATTTTAATAATCTTTCAAAGGACTCCATAAATGTTATCTAATTCAGTAGGAACACGAGTAGTGATGTAAAATACCGGGTATTTATAATAGGGCATAAATACCCTGGGTATTTACCAGGATAAATACCCAAAATTCATAAATACCCAGATATTTAAAGAATCTGCTTAAAATTTTAAAAATTTTAAGTAAATTTTAAGATTTATAATTTTTTGTTGTTTTATGATGGGTGAAGAGTAAAAAAAGTTTAATTCAATTTACTAATTTTTTTATTATTAAAGTTTCAAGTTTCTTCTAATGGACATTGAGGTAAAAATCTTTAGCTTTCTTTTTTAATTGTTTAACTTTAATCCATAGATTTTAACATTTTCAAAATAAAATAAATAATTTGGCAGTATATATATATATATATATATATATATATATATATATATATATATATATATATATATATATATATATATATATATATATATATATATATGTTGTGTGTACCTGTAATATGTAATAATAATAATATGTAATTTAATAATGTGTGTAATAACTGTAGCCTGTATCTTTCATGTATGTGTGTGTATGTGTAATAATATGTAATATGTATGTATGTGTAATAATATGTATGTATATATAATTGAAATTATAAGAATGCTGCCGAAATGAGAAACTTTTCAAAGAAGTTTATTTAAAAGTAAAAGTTAGATAAATAGGTATTAAACATAAAATGGTGGTATCAAATAATAAAAATTTCATAAAAAAATTAAATCATTAAAATTAAATTGTTTTTTTTATCATTACAACTTCTTAAAGGTCTATAAATGACAATTTTCTTTATGTCTTTATTGGGAGACTAAATAAATATTTCAGCTCTCCATTTTCCTCACTAAACTTTAAATATATATATATATATATATATATATATATATATATATATATATATATATATATATATATATATATATATATATATATATATATATATATATATATATATATATATATATCAGGGGCATATACATAGGGTAGGCAGGGTAGGTAGCATTCTAATTTTCAACAGAAAACATACTACAAATACTGTATATATATATACTCTCTCTCTTTCACTATATATATATATATATATATATATATATATATATATATATATATATATATATATATATATATATATATATATATATATATATATATATATATATATATAAAAGACCTGAAGCTCTTATTCAGAAAAAATCGAAAGCATAGACAAACAATTGGACCTCAAGTAAGAAAAATGGGAAGAAAAATAAGAAAAACTTGTACCAATAATTGAAACTATAAGTTTATGTGGCTAGCAAGGTCTTGCATTAAGGGGCTCAAAGTGACTCTGGACGTATTGAATTATCAACTCCAGCTGAAAATGACGGAAATTTTGAAGCCTTCTTAGGTTTAGAGCAAATGGAGGTGACCAGGTTTTGAAGAACCACTGCTTCTATCGTCCAAAAATTTAATGTATACAGAGTCCCATGGTACAGAATGAAATCATACAGTCATTTTGTCAGCTTATACAAAGGAAAATGAGTGGAAGATGTTAATAAAAATTTTTTTTTTTCAGTATTAGCTGATGAAACAATGGATATTTCCCAAACAGAACAGAAACGGTGGTGATGGAGGTGATACTCCTTTTACTTTAAGAGGATTTTTTATCATTGTTCCGGTTTATGATATCTTAGGGAAAGCATTGGCAAATGTAATTTTGGAGAGACTCAGCTATCTTGGTTTAAAACTCGAAAATTTAGGAGGCCAAGGATATGATGGAGCCTCTGCCTTCCATGAGAGGCGAATTCAGAGGAGTGCAATCTGTTATTCAGAATGAGTATCCTAAAGCTCTATACACATTGTAGCACATTGTTTAAATTATGTCTCTCAGACTCTTCTAAAATTCAGGCAATTCGAAACTTCTTAGGATTCATCTCTGAAACATGTACTTTTTTCGGTCGAGTCCAGAAGCGCACAAGCTCTGGAAGATAAAAAAAAAAATAAAGAAGTTTTCTAGTAACCAAAATAACAAGAGGATCAAAAGATGTGCGAGACCAGATAGTGTGAACGGCATGAAGTAGTTTTCCATTTTAAAGATTGAGCCAATACTTGCGTCATTGGAAGAAATTAAAGAATGGCCTGATGAATTATCAGAAAGCTACTTCGTTGTTAAATTCAATCAGTAATTTTAATTTTATAACAACATTATACGTTTTACGTAAATTTTGGAATAACCTACACCTTGTCAAAACAGTTATAGTGTCCATTTGGACATTGTCAGTGCAATAAACTTAGTGAAAGACATTATTCAACTTCTCGAAAAAAGATAGACAAAATACAGACACAGAGTTTAAAACCATATTTACACAAGCTAAAATGTATGCGACAGCTTAGGTAATGAAATAACAATTCCAAGAACTACGAAGTTCCAGAAACTTCGTTGTAATGTGCTTACATGAGTCAAGCCCTCTTAACCGCTAGGGCGGCAGAATATGAGGGCGGCCCGAAGTGGCTAGAACGGCAAAACATCATAGCTTAAAAAAACGAAAAATAAATAACTATATATATATATATATATATATATATATATATATATATATATATATATATATATATATATATATATATATATATATATATATATATATATATATATATATATATATATATATATATATATATATATATATGTAATATATGTGTATATATATATATATATATATATATATGCTATATATATATATATATATATATATATATATATATATATATATATATATATATATATATATATATATATATATATATATATATATATTACAGTGTTCACCACCACTTACAGACAAAAGCACTATTCAAGGGAGGTGTTGCACACATCAAAGTTCACACATAACACACAAATTACACAGATGAGCACAGACACAAACTTTGAAGTGAGGGAGATTAAATTCAGAAGGAAACACAGAAGATGGAAAGAATTCCCTAGAACCAAGGTGGCAGGAAAAAGAGCTTACCACAACTGACTAGCCTGGAGTTACCAATATCCACAAAACTCGTGCGCAGACTCGTGTCTAGTGTTACGAGGACGTCGTAAAGGTGTTTGCAGTGACAAGTTCCCTTGAGAGCACCTGCTGCGGTGCCTATAGAAATAAATCACAAACATCGCGCCGCAAGATAGAGGGTCAAGTGAAGTGGAGAGTACGGAACAGTTTATAAGTCTTTGGCATGACTCGACCCTGTCCAAAAGCAAAAGGTGAGATCAAGGCCAGCAGATGTGAGCAGTACTCCATGTACAAGGGCAGATAAGGGCCCTTGTATAGCTGGAGTAACTGAGGAAGAGGAAAAAAAAAGTCTCGCATTCTAAACAGAAACTCCCAGTTTCTTGAGGCCGCCTAGCAACCGTTGTGATGTAGGGTTTCCAAGACAGTTTTTTTTGTTTATGTTAAGGTAAGGATGTTTATATTGTCAACAGGAGAGACGAAGGAACCGTCAAAAGAGATAGGTGTTTTAGAGATAGAGATTTGTAGAAGTTGGGGTTTTAAGGAATTGAATTTCACAAGGTTGAGGACCCCACCCGGAAATTCTATTCAGGTCAGCGAGAATAGAATCGGAAAGATTAAGACGAGAGCAATTCTATAGAAGTAAAAGAGGGCAGAATTGAGAGGGAAATGAGTTGGAAGAATGTGTGTTGGACGTGTGCGCTTTAAAACTGAGGGAAAGTGTTGGTTTTGAGACATAGGAAAATATAGTTGAACGAAGGGCAGGGTCAGCACGGAGGCACATTCCCTCAAAATTCAGGGGGCCACCCGCCTGCCTAACGTTCATAGATTTCAGGAGTCATGCACCCGATCAAGTAATCACAGGCAAAGGCATGGGACACCTGAGAGGAGAAGGAGAGGATGAATGCAGAATCATCGTCCAGGGTTAAGTTAGAGGAAAATAGGAGACCAAAGAGATTGGCCTTTTCAGTTGGAGAATTAGCAACAGAACCGTCAGATCTAATAAGAGGAGGAAAGCAGATTTACAGAAGTTGTTAAAGAGATGTTTTTGGCAAAGAGGCCAGAAAGAGTTTTCAGTAGGAGAACCTAGGAGGTTAGCGTCCTTTCGTTTGATGAAAGCCCGCTTGCTCGTCGAAAGTATATCTGCAACGATTTCTGGCTGAATGAAAATTTAGCAAGAGTGATGGGAGAACGAGAATTTTTCCACTCCTGATACGCACTGTCTCTAGCCTGATGCCAGAGAACAAGAACGATCGAACCATGGATTACGAAGAAGGAATGAACCTGCTCATCCCATCAACGATTACAGATCCCCACCTTATCGGCGAAACCAGAAGCGTCGCCAAGTCAAAACAGTCCCATTCCGATTTAGTTAACATAGAAAGCGGCCGCAAGGCAACAATCAGCCCGGTAGGAGTACCAGAAAAACGCGTAGGGCAGGATAGAGCTGTGGAAGAGAAAGTTAATTAAATAAAGATATATATATATATATATATATATATATATATATATATATATATATATATATATATATATATATATATATATATATATATATATATATATATATATGCTCTCTCTCTCTATATATATATATATATATAGAATATATATATATATATATATATATATATATAG
>JABUQX010139943.1:5000-21719 GCA_015478945.1 Trachelipus rathkii
ATATAAATCGCCGCTAACCTCTATAGAAAAAGGTGACAATGATAGGGGAGGTGCAGGAATACTCATTCATAAATCTGTTCCCTATTCTCCAGTCCCTCTTCAAACTAGACCTCATACAGTGGCAGCACGAATTCATCTTTCCACCGACCTTACTGTCTGCTCAGTCTATTTTGCTCCGAGTAGTGAGTTTACTAAGGTCGACTTAGCTGATCTTTTTAAGTAGCTCCCTACTTTGGTTGTTATGCTAGGAGACTTCAACTTTCGCCAACCCTCGTTTAAGTCTAAGATCCTTGTAGGTCTTCTAGCGTCCTTTTCCTTGGGATTCCTTAAGACAGGACTCCCTACATATGAACGTTAAGATACACACTTTTCTTCCTGCATCGATATTTCCTTTTGCTCTCATTCTCTTATGGATCGTTTTACCAAATCCCGCTCCGCTTTGATTATTTATACGGCAGTGACCATTACCCATAGCCTTAGATGAACTTACACCTAGCCAAATTCCAGCTGTTGTTATGAAAGCGGAGTATTTTCCTTTCTATTATGTGTTGTTTTTCAAGCTGATAAATAGCTACTAGATTGATGATAAATTTAACTTTTTCTAACAAGTTATCATCTTCTGCAGGTAGGCGTTCGGCAACCCCTTTTGGTCCCAAGATTGTGCACAAGATAACCGGGAGACGAAAAAACTCTACAGGCAATACAAAAAGACCCGCACCACCCCAAACATGATTATTTTTAAAGCTGCTGTGGCGAGATATCGTCGAATTAATCGCCAAATACGTAAGCAATAATTTCGAACTTACACTTCGACTGTCAACTCCACTTTCTTCAGTATGAAAAGTTGTACAGAAAATAACTCTCCGCTCCAATAACTCCACCCACAGCCCTCCGGTATGGGCCTGATGTAACTGATACGATCTCTGCTCCAGCAGCTGTTGCAGATACATTAGGGATTATAGTTGCCCTTCTCGAGCTATTTCCTTCTCCTGAAGCCTTCAAAATTGAGGATTAACGCTGCTTATGGAACTTCAACCGCGAAAGGGGAAAGATCATACCTATAACAGTCTTTTCACACTTCCAGAGTATCAAACTGCACTAGCGAATAGCAAAGACTGTGCCCTTGGCCCAGACATGATTTCTTGCATAATGCTTCGAAATATTCAACCTTCTGCATCAGTTTTTTTGCTGGACCTGTATAACAATCTGGATCATATCCTCTTTTCCATCCATTTGGACTAAAGCTTTTGTAATCCCTATTCCCAGAACTGTGAATGATCCGAAGTTGGCGGACAACCAAAGACTAATTTCGCTGACCTGTCATACTTGTAAATTAATTAGGAAAATGGTTTCAGGACGCCTTCTTCCTGTTCTGGGGAGTCGCCAGGCTTTTTCAAACTTCCAGTTTGGTTTCCGCAAAAATTGTTCGACCGTGGATCCTTTGTTAAAACTGGATCTTGATATCCGGGAAACTCTCTCAACTGGTGGGATGGTTCTAGGTGACTTTTTTGACCTTGAAAAAGCTTATGACAACTTGGAGAGCTGGGGTTCTCCTTAAACTCCACTCGCTCCGTTTCCGAGGACAGCTCTCTCTTTTTATTAAATGCCTTCTGTCAAATAGATCCATCCAGGTTCGGTGCTCTTCTGTTCTATCACGGCACTTTGCTCTGCATGAAGGTGTTCCGCAGGGCAGTGTTCTAAGCGTGTTACTATTTGCTCTCGGATTCAATGACATCGTTACTTTCATCCCAAGGACGGGCAACTTTTCTCTCTGCTTTGATGATCTTGCGCTATATATTGCCGGTGGCTAGGCTGCCATTCCTTGAACGGCAACTTCAATTAGCTATTGAGAATATTTCACAAAGGGGTAATTTTCATGACTTCCATCTCTCAACCACAAAATCTCAGCAGTACTTTTTAAGCAAAAATAGGAATCGAAGAACCTTCCACCTTCCTCCCGCGAAACTTACCTTATATGGTTCGCCCATTTCTGTAACTTTGCAAGTTAAATTTCACGGACACATCCTAGATGACCACTTAACATACACACCGCACTTTAAAGTCCTGAAAACGACTTGTCATCCCGTGCTTGACCTATTACGTCATCTCGCCTGAAAATCTTGGGGTGCTAATCGCAAGTCCCTTTTACGTCTCTACATCGCCCTAATCTTATCTAAGCTGGATTACGGCTGCGTAGTATATGGTCAGACTTCCCTACTACTCTGTTAGATCTCATCAAAAACGAGGCGATCCGTATCTCTACTGGAGCCTTCCGATCGTCTCGCCGAGGGAGCCTTGAAGTTGAATCTGATGTGATGCCACTCTCTCTTCGAAGGGAATACGTCATTTGCACAAGTTATCTTCACTATCAAACCCCAATAGTAGTTAGTATCACAGAAGTAAAGGCAAGCTGGAACTGGGTTCCAGGACCCTCAGCGTCTTTCCTGAGGCATTTTCCAGGACCTACCCGGTGGGAGCTACCTTAGTGGGTATTTTTCATGTCTGGCGTTTTGCGCTAGGGGTCCCCCCCCAGGAGGGGACCCCTTATTCATGTACATTCGCCCATATACGTGTGTGAGTGTGTATTTAAGCCTGACCATATGCTCATGTACTTTCATGATCGTTTTTCCCTACCCCCCTTTTTTCCAACCTATGACGTCATCACTCAGCTACTTTTCTGGATGTACATGGTGCAGCCACGTACATGGGTTCATGTACGTGGTGTAGCTACGTACATGAAAGGCTTCTATGGCTACTCATGACATCTGAGTGCTCATATACCGTTCTATCCTAATGACGTCATCACAAGTGTTTATGCCACGTTCCCAGGTGTGTTTAAGCATTCTATGCTCTGACGTCATCACTCAGCTACTTTCCTGAACGTCTCAGAGTTCATATACCGTTCTATCCTATGACGTCACGCATGCTATGAGGATGCCCAGTGGTTGGGTGGTGCAAAACAATGTTGCATGCAATGTTACAAATGTTGATACCAAACAATTGGTTTTACCGCGGTATAACATTCTGGCTGGTTTTTTTTTCAGCGTTTTGGAAGACCCTTTCCGATGTCGTGGGGCGTTGGGTACCCCCCCAGGCCCCGCGCCGAAAGATCAAAGTCATCTTGGTGGCGGCTGCCTCGAGGAAGTTTGTCTCCAACGGTGATAAGCGCTGGGTTCTTTATACCTAACCATGAGGGTGTATACATGTGCGTTTTCACCTACCTTTTGCTAAGCTGGTCCATGTGCGTGGCGTAGCCACATTACGCCCATGTACATGGCTAAGTGTACTTATTGGTTGTCCGCAGCCTGTCGGCTTGCCCGGGGTTTGGACCCGCCGCCGAATCCGCGCGGTCCCCATTGCGTGGAACCTCACCGGCCATTCTCTCTTTCTCTCTTATATATACTCTCTCTCTCTCTCTCTCTCTCTCTCTCACTGCTCTCTCTCTCTCTCTCTCTCTCCTCTCACTCCTCTCTCTTTCTTTCTCTCCTTTCTCACTCTCATATATATATATATGCTGCTCATATATAGTGGCTCGTGAACCGAAACATGGGGAGCACTTCCAATATATATATATATATATATATATATATATATATATATACTCTTTCTCTCCTCTCTTTCTCTTATATATATATATATATATGCTGCTATATATATATATATATATTTTAACAGTGAAAGTTATTTCCTCCTTATTGTCCTTAACAATTTCCTTGAATTATGTTAATAAATAAAGATTTTTTCGTAATTTTATATTCCCATACACTGACCAATTTCCATTCAATAAACACCATTTAGTAAAAAGACTTTTATAATATAGTACAGCTTATGGCTTGTCAATCTCATTTCATCAATTAAATTTCATAAATTTCGTACCCACGAGTTACCAACCCTATAACGGAGGAGGTTTCTCTTTAACCATCTTATGGTTCTACCATACCTGTCCGTCCGGCAATTACACCTTGGTTTCAAGAGTCAAATACTACTCTCCTTTTAATCCTTCACTGTGCGTGATCCAAAACCTTGCAAACCAGTTATATTCATCGTAGTTTCCATAATTCAGCATATCGCAAAACCACGTATGCATTCTTAATGTTATTGACTAACACAGTTTCATCATGAGGGATGATGGCTATCTACCTTGCAGTTTAGAGTTAAACATAGACTGATTGACAGGGTGATCCAAAATACAGCCTCTAATCACACTTAAAATCTTTACGTGCGTGAACTTAGCGCTGCCCCCGCATGAGTCCCTAATCTGGGACTTTTTCCTTCCTGCCATCCATGTCCTCTCTCTCTCTCTCTCTCTCTCTCTCTCTCTCTCTCTCTCTCTCTCTCTCTCTCTCTCTCTCTCTCATGCTCTCTCTCTCTCTGCTATATTATATATATATATATATATATATATATATATATATATATATATATATATATATATATATATATATTAAATATTTTTTTTTTTTATTTTTTAAAAAAAATATTTTTTTTTTTTTTTTTTTTTCACATATTTTATTTACAAGGGCAACTCTACTTATGAGTAGGTTGCCAATTGGGAGGATTTATTTAAGACGCTCGAGAGGGAGGCTTTGTGGAAAGCCCTCCAAAATAGAACCGAAACCAGAATAAGGTTCTCTTACGTTGCCATGACAACCAGTGTTTTAAAGCATTATAATTAAGCTCTCTAGTAGGCACAAATCAAAATGCCTCCAGTCAATGATTCATATGAAAAATAATGTTTCGGAAGAAAATAAATGATTTTAATGTAAAATTAGCGTCCTTGTATAACATTTTAAACATTATTTTAATAGTAATAAATGGTAATTTGAATTATTTTATTACATTAGTTGCTTTTATTTTTTTTAGAGGCCCGGCCTCCTGTGCTTTTTCCATATCAAACCCAGATATATATATATATATATATATATATATATATATATATATATATATATATATATATATATATATATATATATATATATATATATGTACTATATATATATATATATATATATATATATATATGCTTTCTTATATATATATATATATATATATCTCTTTCACTCTTATAACCATACCATATGTCCCCACCCAGTTATCACCACACCACTCACGGAGCTGGAGTCCTATTCAGGAGAGTCATTGCAAAGTTTCATCCGCCAGCGCAAATTGCGCAGATGAGCACAGACGCTGAAGGCTTGAAAGTGAGGAGATTAAATTCAACAGTAAACGCAGAAAGATGGAAGAGAAATTCCTAAGAACAGAAGTGGCAGGAAGAAGAGCACAGCAGCGACCTGGAGTTACCAATATACACAAAACTCGTGCGCAGACACAGCACCCTTATTGCTACGAGGGCGTCGTAAAGGTGGTGGTACGCGAGTGGCAAGTTCCCTCGAACACCTGCCCCTGCTGTACCTATAGAATAATATAATTGTTAGATTATATCATTTTATTGAATAATGGGATCAGCATATTACGCTCATCAGATTATAGAAAGACCAGCATAATACTTACGCTCATCATATTATATAAATTTTAGATTAAGAACTTGAAGAATTTCTTAGAAGAAATGGATATTGGCAAGTGCAAGAATTGATTTTAATTACTTACACTGCAAGTTTAGCATTTTTAGAGGAATATATCTTGGAAAGCCTAGGGTCTTCACGTTTCCTAAACATTTAGGAACGTGGGATTATGCACTTAAGATTATATAAAGCTGTTGAGAAAAGTTTGTTTTCTCAGCCTTAAAACTAGGCAGTTTACCCGCTTAAAGCTTTCCAGAATATTTATAAATGTACAGAGTACAGAACGATCTGCGACTATTTGAATTATACTTTGAAAATATAAATACACGACACCATTGAAGTTTAAAGCTTTTTACGAAGCCGAGAAACGAATTTAAATAAGAACTTTTCAGCTCGAAGTTCTAAAACGAATGATTTTAATATCAACTTAACAGGTCGCAGTCAAAAGACGAATGAAGTGATCAGCATGAAGCTAACAACGAAAGATGTTTTCAGCTCAAAGGCTAACAACGAAAGATGTTTTCAGCTCAAAGGCTAACAACGAATGAATCTTCAAATACCAAAAAATCGCTCTCACTCCTTGTTTCCCTAAGCCCCAGGTTTCCAAGAAATAACCTCTTTTCTGACAACTCTTGACTATAATTTTTATATCCTCCCGGGGGGGGATGGCTTCTGGCCTCTATAGGGCAGAAGTCAGAACTTGACCACTTGGAATGAATATTTTGAAAACAGCTGCAGAATATTTAATCTGATTCTTCCGATGAATCATACATCAGAATATTTTTTCTTGCAGCTTCTGCAGCTTTCCGCTTAGGCCGACTATTTTGGATATCTCTATCAGCTGGCGTTGATGAGCTTCCAGCATCCGTCGCAGACGTAGAAGGGGGGTTCACCCCTCCAGGAATATTTAATGATGGATTTGCTGGAAGGACAGGGACTGTGTTTGACGATGAGGGTGTTGAACCACTATGGGTCAAAGAAAGCTCTAGGGGATACAAATATTTGACTGGATACAAGCTGACTTGTCCCCCAGGAGTCCTGACGTACACCGATCTGACTTTATTGTCGTCTCCGATTATAAGATCTACGACTATCCCCATCTGCCAGTAAGGACGTTCTTTCACTGGACTTTTCATAAGAACAACGTCATTCTTTTTGACTAGATTATTCCAGCTGACCTGGTAGAGATCTCTTCCAGTCTCTCTAAGACTGAGAAGGTACTCATTGTACCACCTGGTACGAAATTCTTCGAACTTTACTAGCTCTTTCTTAGCCGAAGTTGAGTCCCAGGACTGATTATTTGACCCAGCTCCGGGCAAAGCCATAGCGGTTTTTGACAAGGGTTTGATGAAATCGTTGGGAGTGAGAGGTAATATTTCATTTGAACTGGTGGTGTAGGTGAGCGGACGTGAATTTATAGCATCAGTAATATCTGACAATATCGTAATGAAGTCGAAATAATTCAACGAACGTCCAATTGTTTTGAATAAACAATCCTTCACCACACGTATTAACCGTTACCACTGGCTTCCTACCCATGGGCTATACAGAGGAATTCGCTTATGCGAAATCTGATTTTTTCGTAAAAACTCACTTCCATTTTCGGATACGAGGAAAGTTCCTAAGAAATCAGTTCCTTGATTGAAGGAGCGCGCGTTGTCGCTATAGACGCAGTCAGGCACTCCGAAACGATTAACAAATCGTTGAAACGATTGTATAAATGATTTAGATGACATGTCATCTATAAGGTCTAAATAGACCACACGAATATTTAGACAGATTGTGTAATTATGGACATTTTTTTGGGCTGGGCTGGGCTGGCTTTGACCACCAATGTTTGGTGTAGTCAACACCTACATGCTTTAAAGGCCTGAATAGTTCCACCTGATCTTTTGAATAATTGGTGAAGCGCGGGTACCGAAAAGCAAAACTATTGAACTTTTTGCAGATTATGCATTCCTGCAAAACATTTTTGATAGAGGTACGCGCTGATGTCACCCAATATGGAGACGAATATTTGTAAAGAGTGGCATGTATGCCTAGATGCTTCCGCCTTGATGTGCATCTCAATGATTAACTTGGTGAGTTGGTGACTTTTTGAGTAAGATGGGATTAAGTACATCGCAATTGTGTAATTGCATCTTGACAAACGACCTTGCTCTGATGAAGTTATTTTCATCCAGAACAAATTCAGATTATTTTACTTAAGGTCCGGACAGCTGCAGCCAGAAAGAAGGATTACCTTCTTTAAAATTGAAGTTCTTTCGAGGCAGTTCTTTCTGCATTGTCTTGCAGACAATAATGCAGACGTGCTTTAAATCATGATTAATTGTCACTCCTCTTGACAAGGCACGACCCTTGAACAATACAAAGCAACTACTCGATGTAGAATATGCAAATTTGAATATTTGGACAGATCTACTACATGTGGTTCATTGCTCTCTTGATCAATAGAAAAAACTGGAGAGGTGGTTTCCAGTTCAACTGATGGCCAATAAATACTATGTAAAGAGAGCCATTTTGGCCCTTTAGTCCAGAAGGACATGTTCTTTTGAAACTCCTTGAAGGAAATACCTCTGGTCAGAAGGTTCGCTGGATTATTTTCAGTTCTGACGTAGAGAAATTTAGGACTTAACAAATATTCCTCTTGAAGCGAAGAGCTCATGGCGCGAATATCTTGCACACGATTCCTCACGAATATTTGCTTAACTTTCGAGATCCTATTTTGCATTTAATTAAGAGTTATCTGCGAGTCGGAGAATATGCTCAATTCCTTGAGCTTGACACCAAATAGTTCACTAAAATAGTTCAATTTGTGGCAAGCATTTCAATGCCAAAAACACATATAATAATTCTAAACAGGGCAGAGTTCTTCCTTTTGCAGGAGCGATTTTTCCCTTTGACCAAAAGATTTGGACCCTCTGCCGTAGACGAGACATACACTACGAAGCCATAAGCAACAGTGCTTGCATCGCAGAATATATGGATACTTAAATCAGAGTCACTTGACTCAAATGAAGATCTCTTAAATTTAGAGAGTTGAGGTCCTTGCTCAACCCCTTCCATGAATTTTTAATTTCGGGAGCGATTATATCGTCCCACCCCATAGTCAACTTCCCAAGTTTTCTTCATAAGAAGACGTCCTCGAACGGTGAAGGGGAGGTAAAGGCAAAGGGGATCGAAGACTTTTTAAACCTCTAACAGGGGCTGTCTCTTTGAAAGGGATGATCCAATATTTAATGAAAAGTCACTAAGACTCAGACTATTTTTAACGGTATTATATAAATACCCCAAAACTCTTTCTTCATCACTTTGATGAGTTGCAAGTTTACCCTCCTCCTTGAATATTTCTTTGAGGTCTGGACAATTAGAGTTCCAGGAGCACAAGTTGAAGCCCCCCTCACTCATACGTGAGGTGGCCTCTCGAAAAATATCTTGAAGTTCGTTGACAGACGAAGAGATGTACAAAAAATTGTCAACGTACAGATTATTTTGAAGAAGAGAGGTACAGAGATCAGGAGGGTATTTTTTGGCGTGATGTTGTATCACAGCCCCTAGAACATAGGGGCTGACAGCCAACCCGAAGATGATGGTGGCATAACGGTAAGTGAGTAACTCGCCATCAGCCTCCCAGAAAAAACAGAAGCAATTTCTGTCCTCTTCTAATTTTAATTTGATCTGGAGGAAGGCTTTCGAAATATCCACCAGAACGATGAATTTGTTTGTTCTGAAGGACAGTAATAACAAATAGGGAAGCGATTAAATCTACCCCAGGATACGATGCCTGATTAAGTGAAGGACTACAACCTATATTCAGGCTGCAGTTAAAGACGGGACGAATTTTTGTCGTCACTTGAAGGGCCTGTTTTATTATAGGTCTGTGGGGTATCCATATAAATTTATGATAATCTTTCGGATGCACCTCCACAGCCTCCACAATACCTTCTCTTAGGTATTCCTTGAATATTTCCCCATACTTGTCAAACAAGCCTTGAGCAGTCAATTTCTTTTTGACTCGTTGCATCGTAGCAAGAGCAACGTGATGATTTGATGGAACCTGCTCAAGAATATGTTGAAACCACGGAAGCTCCACGTGGTACCTTCCGTCTCGGAACTCTATCCCTTCGTGGAATCTCTTAATGAATATTTCGTCAATAGGACCCTGGTCCCTCTCCTTATTGATATCCAGAGACTAATTTATAGAGGTTCTCCAGGAACAAATCCAAATCAGACTCAGTATGGGTATGTAAGAGTGGGTCGAAGTACGAAGGTACCGGTTCCACTACAAGATTGATTACATGTTCCGGGACGTTCCTGACAGATCTTTGAATATTTGAAGGTATGGGGAGCTCAGAATTTTGTCGAATTTTTGACAGCTTTCGGCGAAGAATTTTTCCTAAAGATTTTTTCATTTTGGGAAGGTGACAAAAAAGATGTTACAGGCCCAAAAAGCACGTACCCATGACAAGTTTCTAGGGCACTGCCCCGAATGCATTTTACCGTTTTAAAATGCTTTAATAAATGAAGAGCATCGATGCCCAGCAGCCCATGAATATTTGAAACCCGGTCAACATGATTATTTTGATAGTGACTATCTGCCACTTTGAATCCATTTTGTGTAATATTTTTCATAGCCTCCGTCAGGCCTTTTACATAAAAGCCGATATCCAATTCAGGATCGATGTTTACAGGTAAGCTAGAATATTTCCCACAACAAATGCCCATCTCTAAATTTAAAGACCACAAGGATCTCAATTCCTCTCCCAAAAATGTTTTAATGGAGCTCTGATAACTAGGAAGATTATTTTCATTGACTCCCAATTTTTTAAGAATGCTCCTATGAAAATACGTGGACTGACTACCGAAATCGAGAAGCACACGTACAGGGACTATTTTATTGCCCTTCTTTATGTTAAGGGAGAGAGTGGGCAGAATATTTTGACCCACGGATGAGGCTGTACCTGTATTTATACAGATATGATTTGAAGAGCCACTGGCTTGACCATTTTCCTCATTCGCGACTGATGTTGACAGACGACTATCTTCCGAAAAGCCACCGGACACGTTTCTGCTATTTGGAAAACAGAGCCGTTATGTGTGATTTTTGTCCACATTTGCCGCATGGGTAACTAAGTCCATACCTCTTGGCAGGACACTTATTAGCGAAATGCTTGCTACTTGAGCAGCTGAAGCACATGCGCAGCTCTTTACAGCGATCTCTCCTGCTTTCAGGAGAAGAATATACTTCACAAGAAATCATACGATGATTTCTGTTACAAAATTTACATTTCGAAACAAATGATTTAGAAGATTTTTTAAATCTCCCACCCCTTTGACTGCGTTCTGTTTCATCTTCTGACGATGAAGATTTCAAATTATCCTCTTTAGAGGAAGCGTTAAAAGCTGACGATTTAGCCGATTTATGCTCAAAAGGAGCACGATTACGCTCAAATCCCTTTTTAGGGGCAGATTTATTTTTTCCCCTCCCCTTCTCCATAGACTTGATTATTTTACCGTAATGCTCCAAAATTACATTAACGGAAGGATATTCATCCTGTGTGATTAATTTGAGCTCACGAAGAAAGCCAGTTGGAAGTTTGTCCACGATTATATGACTCATGAGCTTACAGCCCGCCGAAGGCTCTTCAAAGAAATCGAGTCCAAACTCCTTGAGCTCATGAATATATGCCCTTACTTCTGACAGGAATATACGAATAGGTTCAGGATTATTCTCTAAAATAGGCGCAGAATTGATTTTATGAAACAGAGAATCAATAATATATGATTCGTCTAAGTAAAGGCTCTTTAATATTTCGAAGGCGACTTCTAAATTGGAGTCGACATTAGTTAAATGCTCAATATCTTTGAGCGTATTGCCTGATAACAATGACTTTAAATACTGCAATTTTGCAGCACTAGAAATATCTTTTCTGTCCCCATAAACATTTTGGAAGGACAGAAGTAAAGAGCGGGAAGAACGCCTATCCCCCTTCCCCCTGAACTCTTGACACTTGATTGCAGGGATCTTTACTTCCTGCTTTGATGCGTGATTTTTTTAAATATATTCTGCATCTCTTGACGTGATATTCCGTCTTCAAGAGAGGCCTCTGAAGCTGCAGGAGGCGCAGACGGAGAAGGAGATGGAGAACTAAAACGCGGTGTCATACGCCAGATCAGTTTTTCATTCTGTGTATGATATTGTACCGATTCGATTATTTCTTCGTCTAAAATAGACGAGTCATGCTGAAGGATGGAGGATTTTGTGATGACTTCTTCGATCAGAGCATCAAAGTTTTTAACTTCCTCCAATTTTGATTTAATTTCTTTTAATTTTAAGGAGACGATATGACTATCTTCATGGCTTTCTGTGGCAGAAAGATCGAGAAGATTTTTGAAAAGGAGCGTGATTTTTCTTTTTATCACAGCTCTCAGTCTCTTAATAGGGGACAGTTTTGACTTAACCTCTTTCGTGAGGTCGACTAATTCTTCTGGAGAGAGAGTGTTATTGTCCTCCCTCCCAAATTCTTCACTGACACTGTCCTCCAACTCAGAGGAGTGATTCGTCGTCAAAAAGAGACATATTAATAAATGAATATTTGAAAAAAAAACGCAAAAGCAAAAAATACGCAAAAAAAAACGCAAAAAAAAATGCTACTTAATTATATGAGCAAAACGCACGATATATACCACCACCTTTTATTTAATAGGCAATGATAGCGAAAGGATAATATATAATACCCAAATAACCCAAAATAATAATTACCGCAAAGATACTAAATTGCCGAAATATTTTTTTTTCTTTTCGCTTATAACGTAAAAATATATAATGTATTTGAAAGGAGGAGAAGTCTCGATTATTTGAAACAATCTAGATATATATATATAATATATATATATAAATATATCTAGACAGTTAACTAAAAAATACTACAAAATTATATCTGAGACCGACTATTTCTCCTCAAACGCAGCAGAATAATATATGCGTGAATATATCAGGGCTGCGGAGTCGTAAAATAAATTTTTCGACTCCGACTCCGACTCCGACTCCTTAAATTCAAATTTGGATTCGACTCCGACTCGACTTTTCCGACTCCCTTAAAACAAAATTTTCGACTCGACTCCAGCTCGACTCACTTAAGCAAAAAATTTTCGACTCCGACTCCGGAAAAATTGCACGACTCCACGACTTCAAAATTTCGACTCTGACTCAGCTTAGTGCTTACAAAGTTACAATAAAACATTTTTTTTTGGTTTAAATATTCGCTTGCTTTTAAGAATAAAAAAATATACCACTTTTCCAATGAATCTAATCTCCAAATGCTATACGGTAAAATACCGTAAAGAATAGAGGTGTAGAAGATATCCGCATCCGCATAATTTTTCTCTACCCGCGTCCGCATTTGCATTCGCATACGCATATGAATTTTTTTTGCGGATAGCGGATAGTATTCATTAATGAAAAATGTCCCTCAACTTTCTGTAACGCCAGATGTTCAGACTCGTTGAAATAGTAGTTGGTACATGCTTGAGGGGATGGGATAAATGAAGCTGTCTCCCTTATGCTTCGAACAAACACAAAGGTGTAAAGGCTTGACGGGTGATGATAATACGATTTAGGTAATTGTTACTCTTCTTAAACCGTTTGAGGAGGGTAACTAAGTCTATTATCTCAGAAAATTCTTGTTTATAGACGAGATTCCTCTAGATGCAACGATGAAAGCTGTGATACTAAATGCTAGTAAAAGTAAGGGACTTTCAGGTGATAGAAACACTAATGGAGATAATAGATTTCAAAATCCGCAAAACGATTACGCATCTGCAATAGTAACTTTTCTGGATCCTAGATACACAAAACCAAATTTCTTGAACCACGTGTTTCACAAAGGGTTAAAATTTATTTGGTATGCCTATGTGATGAAATGCTGCTAAAGTCAGAAATTTCACCAGCCGATAAAAGGAAAAGATTCCAGAAACAGACACACATTTACTATCTGTTAGCGAAACCATTTAGAATCCATGAACGTTCTTTTGACTTCTAGCAGCGTGAAGTCTTGTTCAGAGGTGTCAGAAGACACTCTATTGATCGAAGATTATCAAAGCGAAAACTCTTGGAATCGGATAGGATCCATTGTTTTGATGGCGTGATAATTGTAAAGTTTTCACATCTTGCAGAACTCGACAAGGGAATGCTTAGCATGCCCTTCAATAAGTGTGGCTGGCGAGCATCTTTTCAGCTCGATGCAGATCTCAGTTACGAAGAAGAGAAGCAAACTCTCCTTTAAAGGGGCTCAGAAGCTTTAGTTTTTTCAACATAATTTAAAAATTATTAATTTCAAGTATTATTACCATATAACGCTTTTCAAATGGGTTGAGAGCTGGGGAAAGAAGATTGATGGGGTGCAAAAGAGTTGGGTCCATATCTCACAATCTGGTTGTTGCTCTGTCTCTGCTCTTATATATATATATACTATATACCTCATATATGCTCTCTATATATATATATATATATATATATATATATATATATATATATATATATATATATATATATGCTATGCTCATATATATATATATATATATATCTTTCTAACTCAAAGGCTTTCGCCCTGTCAGTTGGTCCAACATCTTCTTTTGGCCCAAAACTCCTAACCCTAGAGCATTAGAAAACCATTTCTTTTCGCAATTGTTTCCGATGCCAATCCTCTGGTTCCATTCCATTCCCATCCTTCCATTCCATTCCACTATTCCACCATTTCCATTCCTCTCTTTCCATCTTCCACCATCCTTTCCTTCATATACTACTCTCTCTCTCTCTCTCTCTCTCTCTCTCTCTCTCTCTCTCTCTCTCTCTCTCTCTTTGTTTGTCTCTCTCTCATCTTTTTCTTTCTTTATATATATATATATATATATATATATATATATATATATATCTCATATATATATATATATATATATATATATATATATATATATATATATATATATATATATATATATATATATATATATATATATATATATATATATATATATATATATATATATATATATATATATATATATATATATACCATATGTGAAAAAGAGAACTTTTAACAGCTAGGACTCTAAAAATCCTCATCCTCGTCTCTGATAGTGATTTTTTATTATCCCGCATCCGGCGGATAGTGATTTCACTATCCGCATCCGCGGATAGTCAAAATCATTCGCTACATCTATAGTAAAGACAAAGATGCAGGCGCAGCGCAATACAGTTTCGGAAACAAATGTATAACCAATAATAATGCAAATTATTTTATTTTTATTATAAAACAACCATTTTAAAAATTAAGTTTAATACTTTCAGTTTCAATAATAATAATAATAATGTATATATGTAATAATAAAAAAAATAATAATAATAATAATAATAATAATAATAATAATAATAATAATAATAATAATAATAATAATAATAGTAATAATAATAATAATAATAATAATAATAATAATAATAATAATAATAATAATAATAATAATAATAATAATAATAATAATAGTTCTATAAATTTTCGACTCCGACTCCGACTCCGACTCCACTTGCACAGAATTTTCGACTCCGACTCCGACTCCGACTCCTGGAAAATTGCCTCAGGCCGACTCCACGACTCCTGCAAAAGTGCACGACTCCGACTCCGACTCCCTGTATATATATAAATATATATGCGTGAATATATGATCTATAAAAATATATATATATATATATATATATATATATATATATATATATATATATATATATATATATATATATATATATATATATATATATATATATATATATATATATCTATATAAAGGAACATTTCTTTTCCTTTAAAGAAAGGATGTTAACCGATAAATATCAAACGAGCGATGTAATCGATTTTTTTTTAGATTATTTCAAGGTTATAAGGTTGCCATTTACGAATTTATTCTTTTTTTAAACTAAAGGAATACCCAAAGATTAAATCGCCAAGATGTCAAGAGTCAGGGTCTCTCGGCGTGAGCTCAGCGGGGACGACAGGGGGGGACTGATCCCCCCTCTGTCCTGTCGGCTCGAGCCCCTTAATAAAATAAATAAAAAAAAATTAAAATAAAATTAACATATAAAAGTGTTTATGAGTATAAAAAAGGCCTTGTGTAATGACTTTTTTCTCTTCTTCTATTATGGAGTTAAGTTAACCGTCACAATTATGGATTAGGAATTAAGTTCCATGAAAATATTTCGATATCATGGCATTTTTTTATGTAACATCCTTTTAAAGGGAAAGTGCCTATATATATATATATATATATATATATATATATATATATATATTCCTATATATAAAATATATATATATATATATTTATATATATATATATATATATATATATATATATATATATATATATATATATATTAAAATCTTTTATTTACATGTCTAATCTGCAGAATATTTTCGAATCTGAACTTGCAGATTATTTCAAGAGCAAACTTCTTTATGAAGAATATATTATGTGTGTGTTTAATAAACAATTAATCAGTTTGGTAAAAATATTTTTTAATGAGAAATATTTTTTCTTTCTCAGAATATTGAAAAAAGTAACAACTATATAAATAAATTATTGAAGAATTTCCAACTTAGGAAATTTTAATATACGAGATGAAAGTTTAAACTAGATAAATAAAGTAACGAAGAATTCCCACGTAGGAAATTTAAACTTTAAACGTCTAGTAGTTTACAAAACTACGAAAATACTAACTTTAGCAGGAAAAAACAACTTTAAAATAAACTTTTTCTCAAGATAATATAATTGTTAGATTATATCATTTTATTGAATAAGGATCAGCATATTACGCTCATCAGAATATAAAGATCAGCATAATACGCCCATCATAATATATAAAGTTCAGATTAAGAACTTGAAGAATTTCTAAGAAGAAATGGATATTGGCAAGTGCAAGAATTGATTTTAATTACTTACACTGCAAGTTTAGCATTTTTAGAGGAATATATCTTGGAAAGCCTAGGGTCTTCACGTTTCCTAAACATTTAGGAACGTGGGATTATGCACTTAAGATTATATAAAGCTGTTGAGAAAAGTTTGTTTTCTCAGCCTTAAAACTAGGCAGTTTACCCGCTTAAAGCTTTCCAGAATATTTATAAATGTACAGAGTACAGAACGATCT